>APFE030934398.1:22424-65720 GCA_000404065.3 Pinus taeda | reverse complement strand
TGTGTTAAATAGGGTTTGGGAGTGGGATATGGACCCCAATATACAATTTGCAAATTCATATAACAGTTTGGACTCCAAACTAACCACCAAACAAATTTAAAATCCATTTAAAAGTTGTTAAATTGCTGAGTTAACATCTCGCTAGCCGTTTCTTGTGACTCGGCCGAGTCATAACAGAAACGGTCTGTTTCGGCCGAGTCATTGAATGACTCGGCCGAGTCATGGCTGACTCGGCCGTCCGAACCGATTCACCCACCGTTTCATTGTGGAGGCTAATGACCCGGATCAACTGGGCCGAGTCAATGTTGACTCGGCCGTTTTTTAAAACAGTGCCCCTACTGCAGTAAAACTGAGTTTACCTCACCTACTTGATTTTAATATACATTATCAAGTTATTTTCTGAATACTAAAGTAAATTACTTCGACAACCTACACTACTTGAAATTTGATTACATGAAACAAAAAACTGAGCAAAGAACAAGATAAATAGGACACAATTATTTTTGGACAAAATAGTCTCCGAAAAAGTCCAATGCGGGAAAACCAGTGCAACAACTGTGAGGGTTTTCTATTATTAAGCAGTAATTATGAATACAATGATGGATGCCCTCCTGACAATCTAGTGACAGAGAAAATATAATGGCGGAAATCTGAGTGAGTTTTACCCACTTCACCCGGCAGATTCTAGCTGATCCGGCAGCAGGACTGGCTAACCCTGATTATCTCTGCGCTGGCCCTGCGTTAGCCTTACAGACTCTGCGTCAGCTTTTGCGCTATCTCTTCTACCTCTAGAACTTCTGCGTCAACCTCTCTCGGCGGTTTTGGCAACTCCCCAACAGTTTCAGATTTCTACGTGAGGGCAACTTCTACTCTGCGCTGGCCCTTTTGGCTCTGCGTCAGACTTGCATGGGCCTAGATTGGCCCAGCATCACTGCTTCTAGCTGCTGCGCTGCCTCCACTAGTGTCTCTCCGATTCTTTGCCCAATATTCCTGAATTATCCCTGCCCCTCTGCTGCAGAATGATCAATTAGTTCGAATTCTCAGCTTCCTAGCCCTAGAAATCGAACTCTAGATCAATTCGTTCTCTCTGTGTGTGTTTCTAAATGAACCCCAAATCTCCTTCTTATACTTTCCTCGTTGAGACTTCAATGATCAAGATTAAGTCTCTAATCAACGGCTAAGATTAAAACTTGACTTGATTTGCTTTCTGGAACATTCTCACCCATATTTTAATTTTTACCCATTAATACTTTAATTTAAACTTAGGAACCCCATTAAAAATATTAATTATTTTAATAAAATACAATCTGGATGGAATTTCACCAAACGGTTTTTGGGTTCTTTAGAACTCATGCGCCTTAGCCTTTCCACCAATTTTCATGGCTAGAGCACATCCGATGCTACCAAAAACTAACATAATTGTCATTTGTCTCATGTCATAATGTAATTCTTATGTATTGACCAAAAGAAGAAAGAAAATGTAAAAGTTTTTTATTTTTTATTTTTTATAGAGCATGGGGTTCGTGCTTATTTCATTTGGTCAATAGGTCAAGCATTCATTTTATGATTCTAGATCTTTGTCTTGAGTCATGGTCATTGTAATTACGTAAAAGACCCATTTGGGAACTTATATCAAGAAAATAAAAATTATTTTTAGGTGTCTAGATGAGCTCCCAAGAACAAGTTGACCAACCAATGGAAACCAGCCCAGAGTGGGTTTGAAAAGCCACTTGGAAGGCTTTATAAAGAAAAATTTCGCCCTTCTTTGAGACATACTTCTACACACTACTTGAAAGAGATGGTATGCGGTTTGGAAAGGCATGCGAAGGTCTTTAGGAGGCTAGACAAGCCTTAAAGGAAGATGTTTTGAAGTCCTTAAAGATCTGATGTTTTGAAGTCTTTGGAAATCTGAAATATGCGAGATCCCTAGATTCTACTAGCCATAGGGTCGAAGTTGCAGAAGTGGAGAAGTCAAAGTTGTAGAAGTGAAAAAGACACATTTGGTTGGTTGGTTGGCTTGTATCTAGGTGAGAGCTAGAGGTCTTGTGTTGGGTCTTGAAAGTCTCCTTTGAAGTTGATAAAATGTTCTTATAGATTTTCATCTTGGAGGGGTTTTGCCTTGGCGTGGAGCCTATACCTTGTGTTTACGTGATCTTTATTGTTTTTGATATTTATTTGATGGTGAAAAACATAATCATAATTAAGAAGTAAAAACATAATATCACAAGTAAATCTCATGTAAGGAAAACGTTAAATTAATGATATTGCTCTAATCAATTTTCCAACACATTTCAATTGTCAGTGGTTAGATCCATTATCCAAGTCAGGAAGGTAGAGCGAAAATTTTCCAAAGGTAGAGGGAGGCCAAACGACCTTGTTGGAGGCAAATTCGTGGTTGTGCATATTACCTAGAGCCAATATTGCGAATTCCAGGTAGAGTGCGAGTTTGTGAAGAAGAATCACAAAGCCATATAACCATATGCACAACAAGTTAACACACAAAAGTTAAACTGGTGGAAAAGGCAGAGAGCCATCATGTGGTCTCTCATGCTCATGTAATTCACGTTATTCAAATAATTTAATAATACATTTAAATACATGAGTAACTGGTCTTAAGATAGTGTGTCTATCCTAGACTCACTTGGTTGAGACAATTTCTCAACTTACACACTAATTTAGGAGAGCTAGTTGGAGAGAATCTTTCATCCAAACTAGACTCTTTAGTTTGAGGAATTCTCATGATTTTATTTATTTAATTTAATAATTGGATTTATTATTGATTTTTAAGAGAGTGAGACTAACATTCCCCCCCTCAATGATAAATTCAAAACGAACAAGGAACCGTCTTCCAAGTTCTCAAGTTGATCCTCAAAAAACATTTGCCTGAAAAACCGCCATGAAGAGACCATGAGTTCGCTGCATGATTGATTCATCTCTGAATGTCGCTTGACAACTCCATCATGTGCCAAGCCACAAAAGGATCCAACTATCCTTTGCTTGAAAACAACATCCGGTGTCCACTGACACAATTTGATGAATGCCCACTAGCGTATTTGCTGATGATGATCGCCCACTGGCAGATGAAGATGTCCACTGGCTGCTTCGTTGATGTTGTCGAGACTTTTAATATGACAACTACTATCAATTTGATTGACATTTCCTCCCCTTTATCAGTTGAAAGGAGAGACAATTTTCTTCAAATTATTTCTGAATTCTGAACTCCCCCCCTTCAAGTGAAGGAGAGTTTCACTGTGGTACTCCCGCTTTCAGGTGCATGAGAGTACCATCTTCAATTGACTGTTGGTTGCAATATGTGTGAGTGAATCCGATTGTAAAACTTGTACAATCTTCTGGCCGTGGATGACCATTCCCAGGGATCAATGCATGAATAATTTATCTTCAATCTGGTTGATTGTTGTTGTTTGCTGCATTGTGTTGATGAATGAGTTGACTTGTCGCAATGGTGACAAGGATGGAGATCAAAACATTGATCTTCCAAATGACTGGTTCTTTGACAATGAAGGCATTTCGGTTTGACTGCAACTTCAGTTTGTGCACATGTCTGTTTGTCTGCAACTTTCTCATAGCTTGTTGATGTTATTTGATCAAGAAACCCTGCATTGATGAACTTAATCGGCTTAGAATAATTGGGGATATGCAAGTTGTTTTCATCTTTGTCATATCCTAATCCTCGTCGATTTTTGTTACTCTGAAGTTCTTCACATGGCTTGATGATTGGTTTGGAAGAAAGTTGAATTGAATCAGGGACCACTTCGACACTTGAAGTTGGTTGTATCAATGACTTGAAATTAACATCTTTATCTTTATCTGTACTAATGAAAGACTTGGAAACATCACTCTTCTGTTGCAACTCATCTCTTTGAAGTTGCGACTCTAGCTGAAGAAACTCAATCATTTCATGTGCATGTTGAAGATGCACTTGAATATAAGCAAGAGTTGTTTTGTTGATGTTCACCATGTCGCTAGTTGATGATAAAATCAAATTGGTAAGAATTTGGGACAGTTGAATGTGTGTCGCCATGTTAGCTTGCTCACTTTGAATTCAGGCTCGCTGGTACTGTTGCTTATTGCTGATGCCATAAACACTTGCTAGAGTTTTATAGCTTGTTTGCTTGAACTATTGATTTCACACTCGCTTGATGACAATTGCTTTGCTTGAATGCTTCACTGACACTTTGTGAATGCTTCACTGACACTTTGTGAATTCTTCAATCAACTTCACATTGGCTTGTTTGTTGTAGATGTCATGCTTTGAACTCACACTATTGATTGATCAAAAGAAGGGTGTCAAATACTATCGAAAATGCAATCAAGAGAAATGCCTACAATGATTTGAATGACTCAGTTAAAAAAACAATGGATTCACTTGGTTTAATTGATTCCTGATCAATTCAAAGCGTGGGTGTCGGTTTCAACTGAGAATGCACCCTTACAATTCAACTTAATTTGACTTTGATTACAATCCAACTTACAAATTATGATTTGCAGGTTACAGTTTTGTATTGAGCTTATTAAAAAAAATGGTGCAAGTGTAATTTCCAAAAAATTGTTGTTGAATTGCTGCAAAAATTGTTGATGTAGATGACAGCTTGATTGGATGTTGATGTAGAAATGTTGTTGACAACTTGATTATGTATTGTTGCTTCTTGATTACTTGTAGTTTGCTTGATTACATAAGCTTGAATGGAATGGATTATGTGCATGCAAGTCGTTCATGTGTTGTATGCTACATGTGTACCATATTAGAAACATTATCAAGAATTATGCGCCATCACAAACATACACATGGTGTACCTAAGATCCCCTTATTCAATTTCGGGTGGATCTACGACACAATCACCACCAAAAAGACATGTTTTTAATTAAATATGGGAGTACATCAACCTTCACCTTCTCAACATCATGAATGAAATTTCTCCAACAATGAGAATGCCAAGCTCACAGCCCCTTGAAGCAACTTGTCTTCATAAATAAAAAGGAACTTTTCAAACCATGAGTTACAACCTTATCACTCCAAAGATTTATAAGTCACACCTTATCGCTCCAAATTTCAAAATACTTTCACCTTATCACTCCAAATACAAAACAAATATAGCCTTTTATGTTTGAAATAGGAATTTCCAAAAGCACTTTTACAAGTCACCAAGAAATATAAGATATTTTATTACTTCTATGAAAAGTAATAAAATATATTTTCAAAAGATTGTCTTTAAAAAATGTGCATTAAGTATCACTTTAAGCATACCTTGAAGGAAGTGCATCAATCCTTTTTAGTTGGAATCGTGTAAACTTTACTTTTATCCATGTTTATCCATGTAAGCATCATTTGATTTACGCACCATTTAATTTAGCAACACAAGGAGGTCTTCCATGGGCAAGTCTTCCAACACAGGTCTTTTCACATGGAATGTGTTTTCAATGCATCAGAACCTTCTCCACATTGGCTTTACGTTGGTGCTTAAGGCTTTAAGGTGGCTCAACAAGAACTCACGCAGAAGTAGTGAAAAGGTCCAATATTCTATTGATTTGCTGTAGTCATTTTTGACGCTGATGCTGCCATCTCTGAGATCTGATATTGGACGGCTGCTAGCAGAGGTGTATAACACGGTCCCTTGAAATTAAACTCTAGCACTTAGATTCGGTGACATGCTGCCCAGGAATAAGCTATGCTTCAAATTATTTTTGTGATGCCACACATTCAGACCAGCAAGATGCACCGATACTTACCATGTGACTTACTCGGCTGTGTCTCCAGTGATAAGATACATCAACAGTCCTAATCTTTGATGAGAAAGGTTGTGGCCAACAATCCACAATTAATTTGACTCCCCACACAGTAAATACTCAGCAGTTTTTGTTTCCACAAACCCATATTCTATTCCAGCAAAGAAACTAAGGCCTGTCGAAACGACCTTCAATGATCATAGGGACCCATAAATCCGAGTTATATGCACAGATACTTCCTCTGGTCATCAAACACTGGTTAATCTCGTCCTTATAATGCAAAAATTGACCCAAAAGCTAGCTTCAAGACTAGAGGAGCTTGTTTCCCTTTCTTAACAATAAATCTGTTCTTGTATAGCTGCCATAAATTCAGGTTACGATGGCAATTAAATTTTTCATAATCTGGGACTAATGGCAGCCAGTAGCAATGGGTACATAGATGCATTTATGAGTCCTCTGGAAGTGATATATCAGCTCTTTGATAAAGTAATACGCTGCCCAGTTGTAGAGTAATAACCCAGATTTCATAATATGACCACAGTTCCAACCAGTGGGCAATGGATAAGGCATGCAGCGTGTCCCCTTTAATATTTGACTACTTCAGCAACCACAGGAAACAATGCACAGGCCCAGCACTGCAAGACAAACATGGACAGTTCAGAAGAGTGATTTTATGGCCCTTGTGGGCAACAAATTTCACTGCGCAGGAGTTGTTACTCGTAAACAACACACACAACCAGCAATCTTGGCTCTAAACAGCTCGCACCAGCAAGAAGATTTTGCCTCCGGCTCTGATACCACATGTAGATTAATCACAAAGCCATATAACCATATGCACAACAAATTAACACACCAAAATTAAACTGGCGGAAAAGGTAGAGAGCCATCATGTGGTCTCTCATGCTCATGTAATTCACATTATTCAAATAATTTAATAATACATTTAAATACATGAGTAAGTGGTCTTAAGATAGTGCATCTATCTTAGACTCACTTGTAGTGCATCTATCTTAGACTCACTTGATTGAGACAATTTCTCAACTTACACACTAATTTAGGAGAGCTAGTTGGAGGGAATCTCTCATCCAAACTAGATTCCTTAGTTTGAGGAATTCTCATGATTTTATTTATTTAATTTAATAATTGGTTTTATTGTTGATTTTTAAGAGAGTGAGGCTAATAGTTTGCCAGTGTGGGGATTGAGCAAGCTAGGAGAGGTTGTGTTGATTGTAGAGGGAGAAAATCTTCTCTAAATAATTTTGCTAGTATATTTATTGGAGGATTGCCAATTGGGCATATAGATTATTGTACTCCCAAAGTTTGTTGCATAATAATAAAATAAACCCTCATTCGTTGCATTGGTTTTCCCTTCGAGGTTTTTTGGGGGACGATTTTGTCTAAAATGGCTGTGTCAGAATTTTATCGTGCTCATGTATTTATTTCTCAGTTTCCACTATGTTTAATAGCATGTTTTATTTTGGTGAATATTGCAATTGTGAGTTTATCGATATTTGTCATAATATCAAATAAATTGCAATCAATAGGAGATAACTTTCCAAAGAATCAATCGTGGATTTTTCACATACTCCATAAAAGATCACATCTCTGCTAGAAAAGATTCTATTTTAGCTAGGATGAAATCTCTCAAAGAGGTCGAATTGATCCACAAGTGATGATGAAATGACAAATGAGGTGACCTATATTTGTATGAGGTGTACCTCAACAAATTTATGACTAATGAAGTTCCTAAATAAAGTTTAAGATAAAATAACTTTGTGCTATAAGCCAACCCATTAGCTAAATGACAAAATAAGCCATAAACCCCCGAAAGTTTTGGTTTCACGCCCTTTTAGGGTTTCGAATGCCATGTCAAGGTGTGATGAGGCGTGAAAATGTGTCAGTGTAACGAACAAAGTTCGTAGATGCAACGAAAATTTTCAAAATACTTCAAAGACAAAGACATCCATTGTAGGACAAGTAATTGTATATTGTATATTGTATAAAAGAGTTAATGAGATATGAGATTACAAATGAGGGTGAGGGCTTGCTTATCTACCCTAGGCAGGCGCCTCTTCACCAATGGTCATGTCTTGACTCCTTAGGGACATACCTCTTCATTAACTAATTACTAATAGGGATCGTTTTAGAACAACACACATTGACTTTGTCTCTATGACATTGTCTTTCATATTAGTATTGAGCGGTTTCCAAACTATCAGTGGCTTCTTCTTCCAAAAGATGAAACACTGTTTTTGTCTCCCTTACCTTAATAATTCGAATTGCAAGTTGAATATCAAATTCCAGCGCAGTAGCCAGTGAATTTGGCAATTAGAATGATTGTTATTCTAACAGAACTTTCAAATCAACCATTCTCAAGTTCTGTGCATGCGATGTAGCCTACAGGTCATTGATCCTTAACGCTGCCTTGCAACAAGGAAGTATGTCGAGCAACAATAAATGATGGTCAACACAAGAGATTTTCTACTTGTCAATAGGACCACAGGAAAAAAGCTTAAATATAACTGAGAACCTTCAATTAAATACACCTGTTGCAGCTTTAAATCCACAGGCCGAACAATTTAGGATTAAGACCTCAACGAGCTTCAGGATACTTGGTGCTTGATGAAACAGAACTAGGGAAACAATGCATATTACTCCCACAAGTGATGTTTCAGGTTTACCACCACAGATTGAAAATTTCCAGAGGTGATTACTTCATCTATCACAGAGTATTGAATCTTGGACTGTTTGGATGAAGGCACAAAGACCTGCTTTAATCAATAGCCAAGTACATGGTGTGAAATGCATAAGAAACATAGACATTAGTGCCCAGAAGAGTGCCGTAGAGACTAGGGAAGAGGCCACAAATTTTGATGCAATTTGGTCACAAATCCTCCTTTAAATCATACAGAAGATTGTCCTCAAAAAATTTGCATTTCTAGTTTGCTCAAAGATTTGGTATTGAGGAGGGCTGAATGCAACAAAGAACTACTTCAAGATTGCGACTAGTGTTGATTGATCATTCCCTGCAATAAAACCCCAACGAATCCTTGAAATTTATGCCAAAACAAATACAAAATGAACAACCTTCCTAGAGCACCCTCTTGTCTGATCTAACACTACTCCACAGGGGATGAAAGTTATCTCAAAGCTCAATCATAAATCATATGCATTCATTCCTTGCACCTGAATGAGAGTGAAGATGTCTTTCTATATAGTTTTGGAGGACATAAATTAGAAGAGTTGATTTGAAGGATTTTAGGACACAAATCCTTATCTAAAATTTAAATTTAAAAAATTTAAGCCCAAATGATGAGACCACCTGCCTTTAGGGGTTAGGATTTTAATTTTATTTGAAGTCAAAGCCCCCTTACGACTTGTAAATTCAAAAAATAATCTTTGAGACCTTCCATGAGATATTTTAGTCATAAGCCTTGGTGACAACCTTACTTCCTTGATTTGAATACCATTCTGGCCAATGATAGGGTGCCACCTCATCTCCCTTTTAGGGTTTTTGCCCAGAAATTTGGTCCTTCATCTTCAAGCAAGGATATATCCCAAACTGTGAGGTCTCTTGTGGCATTCCACATACCTCTGGAATCAAGTTGATGAGGAGCATCTAATGACGATGATCTTGAGATCAAATTCATTGATCTTCATCCTCAAAAACCTCAACAAATGCAGGGCTACTAGGGTTTCCAACCATCCTTCCATTGGAGCTTCCAATTGATGCAATGCAGAGAAATATTAAGAGCGTTCAATAATGGATGTTGGCATCAATGACAACACCATTCAAAAATGTCAAGATTTACGAGGCTTATGGCTCATATATGTGGGCATTTATGGCATGTTTTAGCATTGAACTAGTGAGTTGGCTTGTAAGCTAAGGTTTATTTATTGTCAAACTAATTTAGGGTCTTCTTAGGCTAAACTTAATTGAGGTAGAACTCATCTAAATAGAGGTCACCTCACATTTGTTTATCATTATCACATGTGGAGTATTTCGGCCTCCCTAGAGAATTTTGCTTAGCTGTTGTGACTTGTATTCTTGTGGAGATGTGATCTATTGTGGATTAGTTTACTCTTGGAGACTAGATCTTGTTGTGGAGACATCACTTTGGGATAACAAAGGACTTGTTCATGCATATCTTGTGAGTATTCTTTTATTGTTGATTACCTTTTTGATGGTTATTGCATGGAATGATTATTGCTAGGGTTTATATGTTCTTGATAAATTGAATATTTTTCTATAGAATTTAGGCAAAGTATTGCTTTTTTAAACTAGGGAATGTATGACATCTCTTGGAGATCTTCAGGAAAGCTCTCTTCATGATTTAACCCCCTCAAGGGTTTTTCTTTTCCTTACTCCATACCTGGGTTTGATATCTCCATAAGTGGGTTTCCCATAGACTCCATCACCCAAGGATCAAGCACTGACATCCATATAGGTGATCATTCATCATTCAAAGCCTTTCTATATCTATTCTTCTCCCTCTTCTATACTTTTAGCCCTTCAAGGCAAGCCATTAGGTTAGGGCATATAGCCGAGTTCAACTAGGAGGAGTGCGTTGGCATGTGGTGAGGTTATACATGTGGAATGACACTCATTGCATCAAAATCAAACCTTTCCAAGGTTAATTTTTCCTTTTTAATGCGGACGTCACAATCCCTAAGCTTTTTCGCCCTAAGAAAACACTAACCTAGAACAAGCCTTAAACTTAGGGCTTTTTGAGGGCTTGTTGTCCAATTGTTGATCATATCAATTTTCAACAAGCCTTTTCTTTGCCTTATGCACTTGGTAAGCCACTATCTTTGATTATTCGTTAAACCCTAGGTCATAAGTGCCCTTGATATGCCTCTTGAAGTGCATGCTTTTCCTTGTCTTTGTTGGATTAAACCTTGACCTTAAGTTGAGTGCCTTTCTTGAGCCTATCCATTTGTCACCTATGAACCATAGACTTAGAATACCTATTAGGTGACCAATATCAAGAAGCCCCCCTTGTGGTGAATGTCCACTAAAAAGTAGGAAGTGGTGTGCTCTAGTGACAATGGGCCTCCACCTCACTATTGTCTCTTGGTCTAGCTCTTGTTGTGTGAGCCCCCTCACAAGACTTGCTAGATTTTTAGGAAAAATCTTTTAGCATTGTTGTTGGGGAGAATTTGAGCCAACCTCCTCAGTATTTGAAGATCAAGCTTCACTCTCCTTTGAAAAGAACGTTTAAGATGAAAAAGTAGCCTCTCTTTCGGTGACTCTTGAAAATAACCCTATTAAAACCCTTGTTATTACTTTGGATGATAGCTTAGCCTCGAGAAAGAAGAAGACTACCTAAAAAACTACTAAGGCAACTACATCCCCTGTGATCTCAAAACGTCCCATGGATAGAATTTTATTCATGAATAATACCACTCCTAACACAATGGATAAGCCATGGCATTGTCATCCATGAAAATGGGTAGCTCTACAGGAGAACTTTTCTCCTACTCTTCACATCGATTCGCCAGCCATGCAACCCCTAATAGCCACCGCTAGCTGATGACGTGCCATTATATCTCCGCCACCTACATTAGTTATATGCTTCTCACCCATCCGATAAGAGCACATGGACAGAGGTGGGCTTCCAATCAAAAGGTACTTTATTCTTTTTGCTATTTGGTGCTTGTGCTTGTTTGTATTTGGGTCTTTGAAATGGATTATGGGGTGATCTAGATGAAAGAGGGGTTTTGATAGTGATGCTGTTCCCTCACCTTAAATGGGGGGTTAATCTTTGATCTTCGTCCAATGGAACCTCCCTTAGTGGCCTAGTGGGTCTAGGAGGGGTGCTACTCGGGAATCCTTGATTGAGATAACATAGTTCCATCTATCCATATTTGATACTTACCACTTTCCATTTTAATTACAAGCATATTCCACCTCCATTCTTCGGGTTAAACTGACCATTGGTTCTTTAGGATTTGGCACCCATACATCCTTATATACTTGGGTAGGGCTTGGAACTTTGCCCTAAGAGGCTAATGCAGCTAAAAGAAAAAGAAAGAGCATATCATGGCCACAAATAAAATAAAATAAACGAATATCAAAATGCACAACATGAACGAGACATACATATTATCACATGGGCGAAATCCTAGCGTGAGCTCTACCTCACTCATTATGGCCATCACTTGGTTCCTAAGCACATGTTGTTCCATTACATCATAAAAGGAGCCCTTACATGTCCCAACCCTGATGAACAATGAAATCACTTATCCTTAAGGGGTAATACAACTGCTATACATCTTTCAAAGCAAGCTCTAACTTTATGAGCTACGATCTATAATACAAAGAAAAATCAAATAAAAGGCTCCTCACATCTACACACTCAAGATATGGAACCCCATCATGTTGGTCCCTTTGACCATGGTACTTGGTCATGAAGTCTTCTCCCCTCTATACCATCATTATTATTCACCAAAACCTATTAGTTGAAGGGTGGACTGAGGAAATGCAACTTCCTCTTTAGGATTGAAAACACCTGATAGGGTTGTCCTTTAATGACTCCTACGTAGGGAGGAAGTACCATTGCACGTTCAAGGCCTTATTTGAAGTATTAAATAACTGTTTACATTCAAGCTTGGTTGACTTAGATGCAAAATTGGTTATTGTCTAAGATGAATGATTGTTTTCTCTATACTTTATGTTGTGATTGTCAAGTGGTTCAACAACCCATGTCATGGGCACCTTACCCATAGGTACCTATACTCTAGAGAAGTATATTGACATCCACAAGTGAGGCTTTGAGAGCCTTGGGTCTCTGAGCAACAGTAGCACATCAAACATACCCTTGATTACCTCTTGCACTTAGGATGTTCAACGACTTTGCAGTACATTTGATGATTCTTAAGGATGTTAAACTTGGACCCAACATGCCCCCATGTCGACCTAGCACCATATGAGATATAATAGTTGATTTAGGGCCTAGATGAGGATGGTCTCGCCTTCAGAGACTTGGGAGGGCTAGTAGCACTTGGAAAGCCCTCAACATTGGAGCAAAGTTGGACACTGTTTTATACTAGGAGACCTAAGAGACCACTTTATTGTGCCTGTTACCACACAATCTAGTAGAGCCCTAAAAAGCAAAAACCTACGGGACACCTACTAAACTAAGTGAAAACAATGGAACAATGACCCACCGTCACTTTAGTCAAAGTCCCTTTCTCTTTACAGACTTTCACCAATGGGAGGAGTACCAGTAAGATAAAAGATCACCTTTAATAGATGTTCTATGGTTAATGGTACAAGGCGATGGAGCTAAAGCTCATTCATAGAGAGGCTCAATATAGGCACAAGGCTTCAAAGAAGTAAATCATTCTCTAAGAAAAACCCTAGAAAGGAAGGCACGAGACCAAGGGTTTTGTGGTTTTTCAATGGTGATAGATATTCACAAGGTCAATGCCCGAGAGAAGAAACAGTTTCTTGTGACTTACTCCAACAAGTACTAAGCTCATACGACCCTCAAAGAAGTCCCTAAGCCCCCAAGTGATAACCACTAGTGTAACTGATGTTGTGCTAGATATCTCCTCTCCCTGAACTAGTCATTTGTCCCCTCACCCATTTGTCGAGATCGTATGTTTAAAGGTGGCCATCCAATCCTAAAGGCATGTCTTTCATTGTGGAATCGAGTGCTTATGCTTGTTTTTCTTGAGCACACCTGGGTATGGATTATTGGGTTACTTGGAAGGAGGAAGGGTTTCAACTGTAGTCTTGTTCCCTTACCTTAACTCAGGGATTAATCCTCAACCCTAGTCTTGTGGGATCTCCCTACTGGCTTATAGCTTTAGGATGGGCACTACTTGGGAAACCACAATTTTGGTAGTGCAATCCTATTTTCCTGTTCCACATTTTGCACTCGCCTTCACACATTACATGTCCTACTTCATCATCTTCCCTCTCTGGGTCCACAAGGCTGTGGTATTCCCCCTCCCCTTTTCCACATGTTTGGGTCGGGCTTGGAATGATGTCCTAGAGGTTGGTGCAACTAAAAAAGAAGATAAAAGCATAGTATGGCGACATACAAAAGGAAATAATATTGCAAAATGCAAAAGATGGCCATGACAATAAAATTTAGCACGTGGGAAAAAGCCAAACACGAGCTCTACCCCTTATCATTATGGCCATCACCTTGGTTCCTAGGGCCCTTATGAGTGTCCCCTACATCATTAAAGAACATGTGCATGTCCCAACCCTTGGTGGGCGATGAGATGCCCCACATTAAGGGGTAATCACTATTATATCATTCACAACATGCTCTCATCCCTTGGAGCCTTGAGCAGTAAAATGAAAGAAAATCAATAAAAAGCAAAAGGCAAATGAAGAAGGTTGGAAAAACAAAGTCCGAGGTAACTCATGTACCACGATTGCTCCCTCCTACATTCATACACCCAAATATGTGGACATCCCTCATCATTACCACCCTTGAGCCCATGTCGTTTGGCCTTGAGACCCCTGTGGCTTAATCCACCTCATCTTTATTCACATGACACCTACCACTTGAAAGATGTACCTTGGACATGTGCTTCCCTTTAGGGGTTGGGAATACCTAATAGGGTTGTTTATGAACTACTCTTACCTAGGGAGGTAACACCATTACATGCTCAAAGCTCCAAATTTGGAAGGGATGCTCACTATGAAGTCTCATTTGTGCCCTTGAATAACAAACTTGATTCACTTAGATGCACTAATGAATTATTGTACCTAAAGGTGAGGAGACACATTGGATCTTATATAAGATTGGCAGGTGGTTTCATCATGGGTTAGGACATTTAATTGGGGCCCAAGCCCACTAGAGGATCATATTGACATTTGTACGGGAAGCGTTGAGAGCCATAGGTTTTCATCATGTGACAGAGCATTATCTCATGCCATGGGCGTCCTCTTCACCTTCAACAACGTGTTCATTACCCCACATTATATGCGAGATGATGCACTTGGAACAACAATTCCCCCAACTAGCTTAGCAGTATGTACAGGGGTTGACATCTGATTCGAGGCCTAGAGGAGGTTTGTCTCATCCTCAAGACATGGGAGGGCGAGCACCATCTTTTGTGTCCTCACTTGGAGCAATGTACAAGCTTATTTTTCATCAGGAGGCCCATGAGACCACTACGTGTGCCCCATAGCCACTTTGGAGCACCACATGATGTTTTACTTGGAGATCAAGGGGTCACACTCTTGTCTATCTTTCATGGAGCTGTCACTCTCATTATGGCACCTTGAGGATTCAATGAGGCCCTCCAACGACCATTTTGTAGCTTTATTTTATCATTTCAGCTCATTTTGGATGGCCTATTCTTCGTTTTATGTGTTACTTGGTGGGCTTGTCACCAAGGAAATGTTATTTTGCACATTAAAATAGTTTTAGGAGCATCTTAGGCTAATTTGAATAGGATAGAGAATCACATATATTTAGATCTCTCGCATTGAGATAAATCATCATCATCACAGTTGGATCCATTTCTCTTTGAGAAATTCACTTTTTTCCTTGGATGTCTATTGGAGATCTCTTGATGCAATTTGATCATTTTGGGAGCTACACTTTCTCTTGGAGCTGCTTTATTGATCTTGGATTGGATATATCTCTTGTCATCTTGTAAGTGATTTTTGTTGAAGACTTTTCATGAATAATGTGTGGAATTACTGCAACTAGCTAGTTCTCTTGTGCCCTAAATTTATTGAAAATCATTTTGAAGATTGTTAGATTGTCAAATTGCACATGTTACTCATTGAATGACAAATATATGAATGTTCCTAGTGAATTGAAAGTTGTCTTTCTTCCATGAAAGTCCATCGATCTTGAGTGGGTAATTGTTGAAAACTTGGTGATCACTCTTCCCTTCTCTTTCTCTCCTCCAAAATTTTCAGCCTCCCATCCCTGGATGACCAACTAGGGCTACTTGCGAATTGTATTAGAGGAGTGATATTTCAAATTCGTTTGGATAGGTACTTGCACTGATATCTCCTCTAGTGGCCCTCTGATTTTGGATCAATTCCGACAGTTGGTTTGTGAGAAATCTCAAGTCCTAGTTGCAGCTTTGGAAGCTTATCTTCAAAGTCATCGGTTGAGAGGTTGTCTTGAGGGTTATTGCACATAAAAATTTGAGAAATTGATCATACATGACCCTTTCCCCATCCTAGCTTGACCTAGAGTGCGCATTGGAGGAATTCCTCCCACGATTACTCAAAAACCCTAGGTCTTGTTGGGTTTTCTTTCTAGGTCTCTCTAGTTGAGTGAAAACCTTTCTTTGAATAAGAATCATCTTGCAAATCCCTTAGAGAGGTCTTGCCTCACCTGAAAAGTCTTGATTCTAGGCAGACTTATCACCATTGAATGTCTGATAACCCTACGTCTTGATTTTTCCTCTTAGGTCTTTCTTGGAAAGCCTTTCTTCATCAAGCCATAATTGAGCCTTTCCTTTGAATGGACCCTTGAAATCACTTTACACATCATCGCTAATCCTATCATTTTAAAGTGATCTCCTCAATATTGGAACTCCTCCCATCGTTGAAAGTCTGTAAAGAGTAGGGGACACTGATTGAGGTGACATTGGGTCTTTGTCCCATTGTTGTCATTTGTTCTAGTAGTTGCCCCCTAGATGCCCCTCTTAGGACCCCTGCTAGATTGTATGGGAACAAGTTGGTGTGTAGATCAAGGTTTTCTTATGTCAAACTTGACTTGGGGGTTTCCTTAGTAAAAAATTAATAAAGGTAGAACTCATATAAATAGAGGTCACCTCATTTGTATTTTCATCAGCACTTGTGGATGGATTCAACCTCTTTAAGAGATTTCGGTTTAGTTGAAATATACTTGTTTCTTGTGAGATGTGATCTCTTGTGGAGTATTTGCTTATGGAGAGATTCTCTTGCTTTGGAGACATCATTTTGGAATAATAAAGGATTGGTTCATGCATTTTCTTGTAAGTATTTTATGTTGTTGAATATCTTTATGGTTATTGCGTGGAATGGATATTGTTAAGGTTTCTATGTGCTAGTTTTATTGAATAATTTTCAATGAAATCTTAGCAAAGTATTGTATGCATTACCCTTCAAGATTGGTGTGACAATCCCTTGTAGTGATCATTCATGTTAAGCTCTCCTCATTGACTCTATTCCCTCATAAAATGATAGCTAGGGTATGAAAACTAGGGTTTTTCATTGCCCCTTACTCTATTCGAGGGTTTGATTTTTCGTAAGTGGATCTCCCTCTAGACTACATGACCCAAGTTCTACGTAGGTGATCACATCACAAAAAATTATTTAAACCTAATTCTTCTCTCCCTCATAATTTCAACCGATTAAGGCGAGCCGCTAGCCTAGGGTTAGGGCCGAATTCAGCTAGGGTAGGTGTGTTGTTCCTTTGTGTTAAAATTGGCAACTAGGGCCAAACTCCATGTGGGTCATCTTATTAATGGCAGCTGATATTTTTCTTGGATCTCGCTCACCGAGAGGTGTAGGATTGATCTAAAGACCATTCGATTCTGATAAGTATTCATGGAGATATGAATTTATTTGTGTTATGGGACAATTCGTCATGGTCGGCCAGCAACCAAATAAACCCCACTTGTGCTCAACGTTTTAGTATAAATAGAGGTGGCCTTCAAGTCATTTCTACACACTCACTTGGGATCTTTTCCTCTCTACTTGTCTTTGGGTTTTAGTAGGAGGAGAGATCCTAAGGGATAACACTGCCCTAATGGAGAAAGGCTCTACGCTGCCCTAATGAAGAAGCCCTAATGCATCTAATCAAAGAAAGCTCTACGCAGTCCTAGGAGGAGACACCTCTATGCAGTCTAGAAGGGTTCTACGCTGTCTTAATGGAGATGAGATGCCATAGCTGTAGTCAAATCTAGGAGCTCAAATCCACTGTCAAGGAATGGCTAATGCTGCCCTATACATAGTCCTAAAAGGAGGTAGATGTTGCCTTATCTTAGCCGTTGGTAAGGGAGAGTCTTAGCCGCAGGCAAGGGAGAGATTTGGTCCCAGTCAAAGGAGAGCCCTAGCAGCCTTAAGGAGAGATAATCCGTAGTCCAATAAAGGTGCCCCAACTACAGTCTAAGGAGGCTTAACGAGCAGCAAGTAAAGGCCCTAATCCACAGTCCAATCAAGGATACCTAGTCGTTTTATCTACAATACACAACCCTTATCAACAACACAAGGAGGTCTATCCCTATGTATGCTGTAGGTGACAACATGGAAATCTAAGTGCTTTAGGTGCCTATGTGTGCTGTAGGTGACAACATGGAAATCTAAGTGCTGTAGGTGACAACATGGAAATCTAAGTGTTGTAGGTGACAACATGTTAAATAAAATAGTTACAAGGCATGAGTTAAGGACTGGGAATTCACTGTCATAAAGAAGAAGCAGTGAAGTCTGCTCTCTTGGTTGTATGTTATCTAGTGAACACATGACAACGACATCTTCAGTCTGATGTATGGCATGTCAGACATATACATGCTGTAGTAAATGGAGGACAGTCTTGTGGAAGGTAGAGACAACCTTCCTTTAGAGGACAATTGTAGACAAATCAAGGCAGACATTGTGACTGTTAGTTGACTGCACTTTGGAGGAGTCTAGTTGCTTTGCTAGGTTGTAAGCCATAGCAAGCAACTGAGACTGGTGAGTGTAAATGATTGCAACATATTGGATGTAGCATGATGAGTGCATCATTGGGTGTAGATCAGTGATGAGAGCAGCTCAGTGATTTGGAGCAGCACAGTGATAGGTGCAGCAGTATGAAGTGTACAACATGGTCATTAGGTCTAGTACTGGGATGATGGGTGCAACATGGTGCAGCACGATGAGGTGCAACATGATGACGAGATGCAGCATGGTGAGGTGTAGCATGATGACGAGATGCAACACGATGACAGGTGAAAGAGTCACCTTGGAGAATCAGTTGAAGCAACTTGTCTTCAACTGATCTCATGTATCACCTTCTTAGAGATGATCTATGCTCTTATCTAGATAAGTCAAAGTGTTGACTTCTATTGTAAATGTACTCTCTCTCTCTCTCTCTCTCTCCTCTAAACTATTGAAGAACATATAAGAAGAACTGATGAAGGGTTTCCCCACATTGGGGTTTGTCCCTGGCTAGTGCCACATCTTGTGTCCTCTTGTCTTCTGCGATTTATGTTCTATCTGCAGTTTACTTTAATGCTGATGTGATTGTTAATTTGGAAAAGATATTGACCTAACTATGAAAATTGAAATAAATTGCTCTAAGCATAGAACATACCTAAAATTAACACTTTGGAAGGTTTCTACTTGTGTTTTGTGTCTCATTGCATCAAAATAACTCCATTTCCATTGGAAAATCTTCCACTTTGGGGCTAATGTCATAAGCCCTATGCAATTTTGCCCTAGAGTAAACCCTAATCGAGCCCTAGGCTTCAACTTAGGTATTTTTGAAGGCTTGTTGTCCCAAAAATTGATCATATTAAATGATATAAAGCCTTTTTTTGGCCTTGTGTACTTTGGTAAGCATGCTATCATTACTTAATCACAAACCCTAGGTCACTTGTGCCTTAGATAGGTCGTTTAGGGGACACACTTTTCCTTGTCTATGCTAATGTGAGTCTTGTACATCATTTGAGGGTCTATGACGACAACTAATATCAAGACAATCTGCCCCAATTTTGGGGCAGAACCTCACACACGCCTTGGAAAATCTCTAAGAGGACATTTATGCTCAGTAGTAGGAAAATGATTGTTTCGAGCCATCTAAGGAGAGTGTCTGGCAGTATTTTCCCAATAAAAGCTTGTTTAAGAGACACTATCAAACACCATGTGGAAAAGTTTTAGAAACTAGACAGCTGAAATCATTCCGTACAGAGTCCTAGATGGCCTTGTAAAATTCACAATGCTAACCATCATTCTTGGTGTATTTCCCTTTCTTCATTGAGCATAAACTTCGAAAAGGCTCACCTTTGTTCAACCTGTTATGGTGTAGAGTAGAGACTTTGTGGTGGACCACCCTATAGCTAGCATTCCTGGTAGCCATAACAAAATTCAGGAAAGAGTAAGTTGAGAAAGTATTTTGAAAATGTTCACCAACCATACTTTTAATCTTTGTTGGATCGTTCTCATGTGAACCATCGGCTATGCAAGGCAAAGAGCCCTATCAGCTACCATTTGTTTCTTTAAAAAATCAAGGAGAACCTGGATCCCTGATCTTCCTCATGAATCAATTGTGACGAAGCAGCATCCTTGTTACTATGTTCTTGTACTCATCTCTTTGCACCATGAACTCCATTAATGCCACATCCTCCTGAAGAACGGAGTCATTTAAATCCTTGAGGAATTGTCAAGGTCATTAGATGTCTGAGTTGCATGATGCTTCCTTGCTGACTACCTGTACTTCCATTTTCTATTTCTTCTTTCTAATTTTTCAATCTCTGTAAGAAGGGTGCCATTTCAAACATTTAAATGAGAACTTTCCTTGTACTTTTTAGCAAAAGGTTGTCAAAGTCTTGCGATTTTTTCTCTGATCTTGTTCCTATTTTTCCGATTTTGTTGAGCTGTTACATTTTGTAAGTCTTCTTTTTGTCTAGATGGAAAGCCTTTGGTGCAAGATTTCATCATGAGATTGTACAATATTTTCTTCTTTCCATTATGAGAAAATTTCAAGTGTCTCTTCATGTGTAAGGTGAAAGTACCATATGTTTGAATTTAGGCTGATCCTATAATTATGTCAACATCTTTTTCACACCAAGAGGTAATGTTGAAATAGGATATGCAATTTTACTTATCATTTGTTAGTTGTAGGCATTTTATTTGATATTGCTTTTGTCTCAAATGGTAATTTTTTCGATTGTACTATCAGCTAAGTCAGTGCAAACATAATTGTTAATATCATAACCTTTAATGGTATGATTTAGTTTTAACAAGAGAAACAATTTCTTTTGTAGTGTTAAGAAGTATTCTTCTTTCTCTTAACCACTTGGATCCATTTTTATCTATTTATATCATAAATTATAGCCTAGATCTTGACACTATTAGACACTTTAAGACCTGCTGGTTGTCATAAAATTCATGCTATAATCAAAATATACATTTATTGTTAACGATTAGAAAATAAGTTATTCTTTTACATTTACATTTCTTTCTCATACTGTTGTCACCCATAAGTACCTATCAAAAGTGTTTTATTTAAAAAATGAGGTTTTATTCGTTTACAGCTTTAGATTGTTAAATTGTCTCATGAATTAACTATTGCTGTAGCTGTTCTTTTGTGTTGAAGTTTGCTGCTTTTATAAAAATATATCTAGTGTGGATTGGTGCTCATGACTAATGCTTTTGAATTTGAACACTATATATTTTTTCTTTTGTGGATTGGTTTTCATGACTTGTGTTATTGAGGAATTGTGTTTTATTGAAGGTTGAGGCATTGGGTGAAATTGAACTTGCAACAAAGTTATTCAAGGATGATACTGAAGAAGAGGTGAGGGCTTCCGCATAAATTTCTACCTCACTCTCTCTAAACTAAGTTTTAGGGTATTCTATAGTAAGATTGCTTTTCATTTAAATATATATATATATATATTTTTATATATATATACCATTGTTTTGTTGTACACTATTTATTCTATTTTGTTTTCTTATGTTAGATATTTAGTTTACAATACTAACTGTATTTTGCCTCGTTGCTTGTGCTTTGTATTATAACAATTATTTAATTAATGTTATAATGTAAAAGGAACTGGAAACCGGCTTTGTAGGAAAGTGTTATTGAAAGGGAAAAAGATAGGCACAATGAGTGCAAGCTTGGATGACCGATAAAAATTGGTGACTTTAGTAACAACGGGAAGGAATACCATACATGCCACTAATGTATTTGAAACCACGTGAAGAAAAATATTTCCAAATGGACTAGAGGTATGAGATTCAAGCATTCGTAGCTACCTTTTGAGATGTTACTGATAAGTTGTACAAGGGTTTCTTAGTGAATCCTTTTTCCAAAGGTTGAGATCTATTGGGAGGTTTAACTTTAGATCAATAAGAGAAGGTGTGGCAAGATGATGGTAAATTTGAGGACAAGATCCATGAGTTGACACATGATTGAAAAAAAACTATTTGTTTTTACCATTAAGGATGGGAGCTTTAATGAAAAGATTCACATATATGCAAATGGCTGAATTGAAGAAAGATGGTTCACTGAAGTGTTGTTACCTTGTTATAGGAGAAAAGTAAAAGTGGTCATGCTTGCATCACTTGAAGAACTCGTGCACAAAATTTGGAGATTAAGGATGATGTTGCAACAAATGCTAAATCCTGAACAATATTAAAGGTGGAAAATAGTTATCCTCTATCAATCTTGTTAGCACCCAGATTAGATTTCTTGAAAATACAACTTGAGTGCCATCTTATTTTGTTTGTAGGTACACTAGAAAATGGATTTGTTGGTCGATCCATGAATGAGTGCCTTTTCAGATTTGGCACCTGGTTGTATTTTGTTGTTTTTCCAGTGTTTTCTGTAGAACTATTCTTGAGAAGATGAGAAGATCAGACATATATATTTGTACAATTGATGGACAAAGCTTCAGTGGAGCAGCTGCCCTATACTTGCAGGTTAACTGCAGCATTTAGAACATGTATGGGAGGTTTTTGTAGAGTTATATTTTCTGGTATCTGATCATAGATTTGGACACCCTTTTGGGATATGTGCATGAGTTCAAATTTTAGGCAAATTTGAGAAGTTGTTAATTTAGAAGTTTCTATTTTCAGCAGCTGCTCTTTTTAACAACTTTTGAGAGTGGTCAAATAGACAAACTTGATTACATTGTTGAGAACCTACTTGGGAAATTTGACATGGTTTGAGTTCAGCTGAAATTTTAGGGTGTCATCCAACTATAATTGAAACTAGTTTCCCTGTCACTCATTTTCAAAATGCAATGCAACATACAAAGTAGCCCTGCCTACCAAACAATCGAAAAGGTAGAATTTATCTTAGGATGACAAGGAAAAGTTTAACAAATTGTTCCGGTTTTTCAGGTGTCTATAGGCAAAAACATTGCAATTGTGAGGAAATTGCGATTGTAATGATATTTGACGAGTACTATAAAAAATAATTTTATTTCAAAATTTGAGCTTTTCGTGACACATCCTAGATGTTTCATTTTCTAGAGTATATTCCTCTAAGTGTTCCTTCTAATGAGTTCTTAAAGGTGCTTGAAAAAAGGTCCATATGATATTAATTTTATTCTTTGATATAATACATGATTTTTTCATTTGCCTTTGCAGGACTATGAATTTTTGTATTCATGAAGTAGTGCAAGTTTGATTTTCCACGTGCATTATGCGTTGATTGATGTTTCATGTCCTAACTTTCAAAGGATGACTTAGTTTTGCAGCTCTTATTAGGTTGGATATGAATTGATTACTTCAAATATATGTTGAACATGCATTTCTTTAATTTGAATCAATGCATTTTATATCTGCAGGAAGATCCTCTATATTCTCATTATAAACGACTTCGTTGCAATATTCTTCCGTTGGATGGAGATTCTGAAGATGTGGTGTTGGTACCAAATTCTATTTCAAACTATATACATTTTTAAATATTGGTTCTCCTATTAAAGTTTGATTAACAATAAAAAGGCCACTATAGTTGTCTTTACATTATGTATAGCAAGTTAGAAACTGTCTATTTTGAAAAGGAGATTTTGGACTATATCTAGGCCATGGTTCCCTGAAAGTTTCTATTTATATTTTTTGTATGAGAAAATATTGTAATGATATTTGATTTTGAGTTTCATTGGTTATCTCTCTCTCTCTCTCTCTCACACACACACACACACACACGATAGCTAATGAAACTCAACATCAAAGACAGACTATATCTAGGGTATGGATACTGAAAATTTTTGTTTTTATTTCTTGTATGAGTCTCACCATCAAATATCATTACACTGTTTTCTCATATATTATTGGTTAACATTTTTTAGTGAAATTGAGAGCATGGGTCTTCCATTGGAATTGAAATGAGTATGGTCAAAGAAAGATAGGGTCAAATAAAGATGGGGTTGCTTGCCATTATCTCCTCCTAGCCATGCTACTTTGATATACCTGGCCAGTTACTCATAATGAAAGATCATGACTATATCAGATAATCATAACAGAGCGCTAAGCATTAGGATTGAATGCTCAATTATTCCCACTAAATACACACGAATGTGCCCATAGGGAAAATTTCAAAAGCTCAAAACTTTCATGTTGATATAATGCAAAGGATTGAAGACCATGTATATAGTGAAATATAGAGGGCGTCATGACCTTTCAGTCATACCTCCACATTATATTATTATATTATATTAATATAATAAGATATATTGATTATTAGTATAAAATATTATACTAATATTAACATCTGCGATAAAAATTAATCCCAAGTCAAGACTATATACTAACATCTTCCCTTAAGCTTATGTTAATTACATTTTGGTAATCCCCCTTTAATAACAACTAACTTCATTACTAAGAAGGTGTGCAAGTTGACAAATTTGATCTTTAACAATAGTTTGGGAAATACGCCTTCAATATGGAAGTACTGCTAATAAACATACTTATCTCTAGACAAATCTTGACTATATGAAGTGCTCTCTAGTTCTCATCAAAGAGTACATGTTTAGAACTATAACCTGCCAAATACTTCTGTTGACCGCTGCGTGTCAACTACCCATAGCAGTACACCCAGCACTTGATCGAGATGTTCGTGTCATTCAACAGTCATCGTCATTCTCCTGATCTTGTTAAAGTTGTAAACCCAGTCTGCATTTTGATGTAAATAATCTTAGCAGAGCTGAGTCATGTATGTAAATTGCCTAGGTGGACCTAATTTTCTAGTGATAACCTTCATTTCGGAAGGTTTTTCGTCTCATCGATCCATGATCGGCAGAGTTTTCCTTCAACCTGACCCCAAAGCCGGAATGAATTTTATCATTAGAATCTTAGGAGAATCCTAGTGTGTTATCTGCTAGATTATGTTTGGTCGCAGAACTGGGTGGTCTATGAGGGTCTGTCAAAGGGCTTTTTCCCTTGAAGATGTAAAATTTGTTAAAGTCATGATGTAAAGAGTCTTGAGGGTTGAAAATGTTAATCCCCTCATGCGTCTTAGGTCCTAGGTCTTAGGGGAAATTTTTCCAAAGGCTATGTTTGATGATCCATGATAAAAACAATAAAAAATAATAATTAAAGATAAAAATAAAAATATAAAAAATAAAAAATGAAATAAATAAAAAATAATAAAAAAAATTCATAAAATAAAGCAAAAACCCTAAATAATAAAATAATAATATTTTTTTGAATGCATGCAAAATATCTTTTTTTAATATAAAATCGACGGATGAGATTAAGAAATGTCTTGATCCTCATCGACGGTCGAGATCGCTTCAACATGGATCACTTGAACTAGCCGTTGGGATCATTTCCTTTGTATAGGGTTTTAGGGGGTCATTTCAGATCATCTGATCTGTGAGTCTTGTATTGAAAAAAGCTCTCTCTTGTAAACTTTTTTTGGTTAATAAAAGAAGACTTTGGGGTCCAAATCTCGCTGGTGTTACTCTCTGGAAGTGTTGTGAGATGTTTAATTTTCTGCATATTTCATTTTTCAGCCATTAATAATAGCTTGTTTTTAGAGTATTGTGAGCACAGGTATCTTGTTCATTTGCTAGGGTTTGAGTGTTGTTAGGGTTTCTGAGATAATGGCAGGTATCTCCATTATTTTCTGAGATCTAGCAGCATTCTTTCTCTCTTTGCTGATGGTTGCTTAAGCTGTGTAGAAAAACCTTAAACTGAAGAATATTGGTGGGCGTTTGGGGAAGTTCTAGGCTGAACCAACCGACTCCCACAGGCTCTTCTTTGCGGAGCCCAGCTGATTTTGGCCTTGGGTTAATTATTCGAAGTTTATTTTCTGTTTTACATGAGAGATTTTCTGTTCACAGCAGAAGTCAAGTTTTCTGATATTTCGAAAAACGTCACTGTGATTATTGTTAAATCTGGCTATCCTAGAGCTATAAATTTTGTTGTGATTTTTTTTTTATCTTTTAATTTTTGCCAAGTTTTTGTTTTCTGTCTTCCAGGGTTATCGTGGCGTTGTCTAGGGCTTCTCAAGCTCAGGCACTCCTGATCTGAGGCTGTAAAAATATGCCAAAGTTGTGATGGGCATCATTTATGCACCAGTGCACTAGCTGGATAAAAGACAACGTATTCATCATTCCCAGCTGCGTAATTTTCCGGGTGGAATTCGATCCCATTTGCCGACGGATTGCATTCATTTACATTTTCGTTCCGAGCCAGTAAGTCACGTGGGTATCAGGTACGCGTTAAACACAAATCATTCACCTGCAGATAAACTCAGAGAGCTGAATCGATTTCATTAATTTTAAGTGTGGGTTCATAAATCAGCGTAGGTGTTATTTCTGAAGTATCGCTTGGGTTACGTACATAGCAGCATAAGCGATTTTCAGTGTGTATTTTGTTTATGCGTTGGTTTTATCCTGGCCACAGACCCGTCAAAGCACGCTGCCTTTTCCCCAATCAAACCTGATCTGCATCGCATGCCTATGCCTCTGCGTGTTAACCTGGATTTTCATTCCGAGCTTTGAGCCCGCTCTCTTCCGCCGTCGAGATTCCCGAGCTCCCTGCGTTTGAGCCTGCAAAAGCAAAATAGGTTTAGACTGCCTGTATCTCTACTTCAGCTCCACATCGAGTTTCGTTTTGAGCTCTGGTCCTTTTCTTTTTCGCCGCCATACCCTCGAAGCTGTCCGCAGTCAGCGTCGTGGGCCTCTTCTCCGTGTTTTTTCTCCATCGATCCTCCGCATCCCTCATCGCTCTCCCTGCAAAACGCATTCAAAAAACAAAACGCAGTCGAATTTTTTTTGATTCCGTGGGCTTCAGGTTTGACATAGCTGCATATACGTAGGTTCATTTTTAAAGCCAAATCGTTTTGATTTTGATACGATTCGTGTTTTTTTTAGTTTGTTTATTATAGTTACTTCAAGCATAGGTTTTAATAAACTTTAAAAAAATCGATTTAATTTTTTTAGATTTAAATTAAATAGTATAGTTACGTTTTTTTTTTTAGTTTTAGTTTGTTTCATTAATTTAGTTTTAGTTTGTTTTTTTTTTAAAAAATCAAAAAAATCAAAAAGTCGTTCTAGGGTTTTACCTTTAGTTTTAGATTAAATTTAATTTTTTAGATTTTTTTTTTATTTTTGTTTTAAAAAAATAAAAATTATATTATATATATTCATAAAAAATATAAATAGGCTCTCTTAGGTTTTTTTAGTGGGTTTAGGATTTCTTTTATTTTAATTTAATTTAGTTTTATATTATAGATTTAAGAATTAGATCTCTTATAGTTTAAATTTTGTTATTATAAAAAAAAATAAAATAAAATAAAATAAAAAAATTTTTTTAGGGTTTTAGAGTAGATTTTAAATTTTGTTTTAAGTTAAAATTTTGTCAAAAAAGCCATAAAAAAAAATCATCGTGGAAAATAAATTTTTGCCAAATTCAGTTGTTTTCATGTTATATCTTTCACGCTGAAATCTAAATTTTCAAGTCGAGATACGAAATTGATATCTGGTTAATAGCTTACGTTTCTTGTGGTGGTTTTGAGCATTTATCTTTTCAGTTACTGGATGTCGTTTTGGTCATTGTGATTTACTGGATATCTTGCATTGTTCAAAGTTATTTGATAATAAATGATCACTGTGTACAATTCGCACTTCTGCAACATCTGTTAAGTAATCATTTTAATAACAATCTCTCAAGGCACTGGTCTGCTAACTAATCAAATCATTTTTTAGTGCTTATCTTAGTTGTGTCTCGTGTCTCCCAACCAACTGTTTTGGCAGTTGGTCTTCATTATCTTATAGGGTCTACCCCCCTTAGTCGCGGGAGACAGGCTTAAACGGAGGGATCGGGGATCAGAGTGACAACCCCCGGTCTGAGCGTTGTCGTGTCAATCTACGCGACAACAGGAGGCAACACAAAGAAAAAAGGGCAAACAAAAGATAGAAACAGGGGATGAAGAAGCTGAAACTAGACCTAGGGTTTACTCTAGAAAGCCTCACACTCGCCATACAAACAAACTGAGATTGGGTTTAAAGGCAAAAACGAACCCTAAGCTAAAGGAGATAGTGATTATTGATGAAGATGGAGAGATTGTACTAACTTCAAGCAGAAAGAAGGCCAAAAAACAGAGGAAAACAAAGCATGCTGAAAGAGAGGGGAAAGAAACCGTAAAGGCTGAAAAAATCATACCAAGAGCTACTAGAAGAATGACAAGAATCCAAGATAAGTTGAACCTCCTTGCTCAGATTATAGAAGTCATGGAGAAATAATCAGTTTGCTTCAGAGGATATGGAAATATTCTAAACCCTAATTTTGTTGAACAAACCCTGATTCTACCTCAGCGTTTTGACCTAATCAATTTATCTTTTTTGATAGTAAGTTATTTTCAATATTTTATGTTAAATGTCAAAGGGTTTTTGTGGTTGAGGGAGTACAAAGAATGCAAGTCAACATAAAGGAAAAAAGCCTTGAAAGGAGCAAGTGGTTACAAGGGCAGTTCCACAGTTTCAACATGGTTTACAAGTTCATGCACCAGTTTTGCAGCTTGCTATCAAGAGGGAAGACGAGTTGCAGCTCCAGATATTGAGCCTACAAGGGAGTGAGAAATTCTTAATCCTAGAATACAACCATAGCTTGTCCTTGTTCCAATATAATAGCAGGAGATACACACAACAGTACTACCATACATTTTGACCATTGTTATGTCCCAGGTTAGAGATCCGAATAGCTAAGGTGATAGGATTTGTTTATTTTTGTTAATTAAGCCTTCAGATATTGTAAAGGTTATGCAATTATTACTACCAGACTTTGTGGATTTTATCTTTATTGTATTTTCCTAAATATTACATGAGAAAATGAGGAAAAAAGGTGGGTTTTTAATGAAAGAATATCCATTCTCTATGCGTTGAAGAGCTTTATCAATCTACAATTTGCCACGATCAGTAGATTTTGATTAGCGATACAAAGATTCATGTGATGGTATGTCTTGGTATGAGTTTTCTATAGTTTCAGTGTTTCCTTCTCTGTAATGTCATCTAAATGTATGGTCTTCTGAATATGTGAATAAGAGTAAATGTTGCAAAATTCATCCTTGCTTTGATGCTCTGTTTCAAAAATTTCAAATCGTTGCACTCTTATCTTCTAAAGCTACTTCAAGATTCATTTTGTATGCCCTATTGTAATGTACCATTCTCCTATTTTCTCCCTTCAGCGATAACAATGACCAATGTCAAATATGTGCTATCTATCTTGCCTTTGTCAATCTTGATCAAATAGCTAATATCTTGGTAAGTTGCCATAAACCCTAGCTTCTTGATTCCATTGCCCAATGGACTGTTTACATCATGTCATGCCCAACCAAACCCTACATCAACACAACACAACTAAAGATCTAGCCACTGTGTAGAAGTATAGTAAATTACTAAACCTAGTAATTAAGCTGTCAAAGAGAGCCCTCTCTAGATTGAAGGGGCTAGCCTTCAATCTATAAGTTGGACTACAAAGGTTACCATAGAAATTTCTCTCCTACAGCCAAGAGGACATTTCTAAGTGCTAACAATTGGGAAACTCGATTTCTTGTATGTTTAGTTCCAACCCCATCGACCTCCTCTATAATCTCTCGTTCGCTCACCAATGGTCGTGATTAAATCCTTATCTACGACTAAGAACATCTTTGACTTGATCCATGTGAGTTTATAGAGAAATCTCACCTTTCTCAGTGAATTCATGTTAATTATTCATTTTTCCTAAGTTAGACTTGGAAAAAATTTAATTACTGATTAATTAACTTAATTGATCCATCTCCAGGTGTTTTCTCCTGAAACTCTATCTAGGTTTTGGAGCTCTTGTGTTTCTAAACCTCTCTGACCAAAGTTGAGACTAGAACACATGTCTGATGCTACAAAAATTAACACTCCCTCGTAGCGAGGAAGGTGTTCTCTCTATCTCGTAACATCATCTCCCATACACATTGTTGATGTCTAACAACTGTGACAACTGCCACTGCCCACAAAGCCACTGCGCAACTCTGATTCATCTGCTACTCTGAGCTAAACCAATATTGCATCTGCGCTGCTACTGACATTGCTCTATACATCGTGTATTGTTGCCAACTCTGCAGTGCGCTGCAACTGATCTCATGTTGCTGCTACTAGTGCAACTGAGAAATGAATCATTGAATCAATTGTGCCACTGGAGTGGCTCTGCAATTGCTTCCTAAGTCTCTGACTGATACTAGCCTCTACATTGTCCATTGAGTAACTCTCTGCGCCCCTTAGCATCTGACTACCATTAATATTGCAATTTTCCCTCAAGAACTGACTAGGCCATCTGACGTTAGTTGGTTCGAAACGCGTCGACAAATGATTCTCTATGTGATTTTTCCGAAATTCTCACAATCAAAGTATGGATCACAGAAGTCAAAACTCTTTAAGTATACACCTACTCGATGCTAAACATTTGTTTGATGTTCAACCCCTGTCTGATGCTACCCTCAAGAGATACTGCCCAACTCTATGCAACTCTGGAGTCTAGAGCTCAATGTCTCCCCACCTCTCTCCCAGAGGTATAGTTGCATACAAAGTGAAATCTTCCTCCAACCTGGAGGACAATAGGTCAATCTCTGCCGAAGTTGTGGCCTACTCCTGCTTCTCCTACTTGTCCTTCCTTCTCTAAGGACACTGAGTACTGTAGTAACCAAACTCACCAAACCTTAAGAACTTGACCTTCGACAAGTCCCTTTTCTTCTCTCCTCCTTGTGAGCCTTGTCCCTGGCTGGGACATTTCTTTGTCTTACCCTTTGATGCAAGGGTTGCGTTCTCCTCCTCCTCCATTGTTTTCGATCCTCTGGTGCTACCACCGAGACTACTCTTGACTAGAGCAAGTCGCATTTCCTCCAGCGTGAAATCTACCCACAATTGATCCCAACCAAGGGGTTGATATCGTCCAGTGATGCCTTGGACGAAAGTAGCCCACTCCTTGGTGAAACTATTGATGGATACATGCACAAGTTCAACTTCTTGTGGCATCTCTCCTATGACAGAAATCTCATTCCAGATATCCTGAATCCTGGTAAGGTAGGGGATAACTCCTCCATTCTACATCCTAGTGGTTCTCATCTTCTCCTTCAGGAACATCTCTAATTCTCGGAAGGATTATGATATAGTGTTGCGAGAGCATCCCACATTTCTTTGGTCATATTCTTGGCCGCTAAGTGTGTGACTATATGATCCCGAACTCCAAGGATCTACTGCTTTGCCCTGGCCATATCCTTTCTATAATTCTTTAGTTGTTGCGGATTTGTAGGTATGGTTTCCACTCTCTCTGCATATGTCTTCAAACCATGCTCATCTAGCAGAAAAGAAATTTTGGCTTTCCAAATGATGTAGTTGGATGCACCATCTAATCTGTCTTGATCACGAAGTCCTACTGAGGCCATCTCTTTAAAACTCACAATTGGGAAAAAAATAAACATGAATTTCCTCCTCTCCTGCCTAGCTACCTACTCTACAATTCGCGTTCCCTTTTGAAATGCGCACTCCTGCCTACTGGTTTTGCCTTTGCAACTAGAAATTTTGGATTTCCTTCGAGACTGAAACTGGAAGCCCTCTAATTCCTCAATGTGTGCAATTTCTCTTCCATGCAAAACTACTACAAAAACAATTGTGCCTAGATTTGCTCTGCAAATTCACTAATCTACTTCACTGGCACTGCTCCCTGGCTTCACCACAACCTGCTGGAATGGCTTCTAGACAAATTGAACATTCCTACACTCTGCAACTAGAAAATCAAACCCTTGTCCAGCAATTCGCCTTCCTGGCCAGCCTCTGTGCAAGCCTAGAGAAATTATATTGTTTTTTTTTTTTCTCAGTAAAACTACGCTATTATATTATGTACAATGAAACATTTACAAGCATGAGATCATTGTGTCCATGGCCAGCTGTGGCACTTTGGACTCTGTTTACCCAGCACAAAAAAGAATGCCCACACCGGGGCTTCGCACCTGAACTTTGAGCTAACAAAATGACCAGACTAGACGGTTTAGTCCCACGCAGGGGTACAAAATCTGAAGAGAACTGCCCTCGCAAGGGCGCTAAAACAAAACAGGACAGCCCACGTAGGGGCCTCATAAGACTCTCGGCAATTTGCCTGACAGGCAATGCAAAAACCAGCAAAAGAAAGCAGAAGCTTTGGATATAAAACTATAAAATTACGAACAGAGCCGTGAACCTTGAGAGAACCTGAGCATAGCTGGATGACGGGGATGAAAGTCAGTTGAGTGCTACTCCGGGAGCTTTTCCTCGACCACCCTACACCACCCATATTTCTCTCGCATCGCTTCCCATTCGTCCTCATCGTCCTCCTGTGAAGTCGATGCTTTCTGGTTTCGAGGGCTACTGGGGGCTTGCTCAGGTGCCTCCTCCGGTTTCTTCCCCTCCTCCACTGAGCTTCCACCTGGGGCTTTCTCCTGTCTCCTCGAATCTCTTTCATCTTCCTGGGGCTCCTCGATGAACAAAACCGAGACGTGTGCATTGATACGTGGTTTGTCCATCGAGCAGCCAAATGTGAAGATGGTTGAGCCAAATGCAGGTGCAGGGGCTGATTCCTGATTAGAACCCCCCGCCTCCAGAAATTGACTGACTTGGATGGGGTTGGCCTGAACCCCTTCGTGACAGCGACAACGACAGCAAGGAAGGCGAGGCCTTGAGGATGGAGGACGAGACAGCCTTCCTCGCGTAGGTCCTCTCCTTCGAACCATCCTTGCAGGAGCAGCAGGCCCTTGTTGAATTGCAGGCGCAGGGCGGAAGCACGGTTGGAAACTGCCCTGAACCAAAAGTGCGGACTGGTAATGCAAGTACCCCTCAGCTGAACGTAGCCACCATCCCACTGAGTGCAATCCTCCCTCAACACTCAACTGACAGCAAACGCCTCGCCTCTGAGCGCAAATGCTCCACCAGAACAGAGCGCAGATGCTTCCCTGCTGGAGCCGAGTCCTGTGGAGTGTATCGGTGCACAGCATAATGAACCCTGTGGCCCGAATCAACACACAATTTAACAACATCTTCCCTCCCTTGGGTACCGTCCGCCATAACTGCAAATTGCAATATCTCCCGTTCACCCAATGTTGCATTGTATGCAAATTCAGGCGCTCTCTGTACCAACCTTCCATGGCGGCGAGTTGATATGAGGGCTTGCCTTAGGCACGCGGAGGCACATGGCTGTCATGTGGCCTTGCCATGACACCCGTCCAATCACCCGCGTCTGGGGTAGAGAAATTATATTGTTTCTCCTTCTAAGCTGTGAATTTATCCTTCTTCGTCTCTGAGCCTCAGATATGTCAAACTTGCTATGATACCACATGAAATTACGCTTGAAATGCAGCAACTAGAATTAATTCTTCTAAATTTCTAACTAATAAATTATGCAATTTATTTTGTTACGACAAAATAACAAATTAATCACACTGCAATTCTGCAGAAATAAATTGTTGCGGAAAACAAACTGGAAATTGAGAAAATGATATAGCACACATAAAATAAAAAAATTGACAGTTATTTTTGGACAAATATCGCTAGAAAAACCCAATTCGATAAAACCAGTGTAGCAGCTGAGGGTTTCATTCTTATGCAGTAGTGATTTTGAGTACAATAAAATGGATGCCAAAATGGCGATCCTCTCTGAGAGAAATACTGGCAAAATTACCGAGGGAATTTTAACCTCCTCCACAAGCAATCCTAGCCCAACCTAGCCACGAAAATATGCTCCGGAAAAACCCTGCGTCAGCCTTCTGCTCAGTCCGTACACAGGCTGAAATCGCACTTCTCCAGAACTTTCTTTAAGTCAGTCATTTTGCCTGTAGCTGTTGCTGGAAGTCACTGGCCAGATCTTCTGGAAATCCTTCGAGCCTCCGACACCTGAAACGACCTGCCTCTCAACCAAATTGAACTGCCTTTATGAGGCATTGTACAAGCCCCAGTGCAATGTCCTGGAGAATAAACTTGGCCTCCTCTCACTACCTCTCCGGAATTGGAAAACTTCTTCAAGACTCACTGTCTCTCCGCCTCATTGCCTCTACGTCCCTTCTCTAGCTCGAACTTCTCTTTGTTGAGTCACTGCAACTCAATTTCCTGTATGTTTAGCTCCAACCCCATTGACCTCCTCTTATATTCTCTTGTTGGCTCACCAACGGCCATGATTAAATCCTCATCAACGGCTAAGATCATCTTTGGGTTGATCCATGTGAGTTTCTAGAGAAATCTCACCTTTCTCGATTAATTCCTATTAATTAATCATTTTCCCTATGTTAAACTTACGAAAAATTTAATTACTGATTAATTAACTAAATTAAGCCATCTCTAGGTGTTTTCTCCTTAAACATTTTCTGGGAAACTCTTGTGTTTCTAAGCCTCTCTGACCAAAGTCGAGACTAAAACACCTGTCTGATGCTACAAACATCAACATCAGACACAAGAGGATGGGACATTTACATCATGTAGCACTTAGTATGCTCAGGGAGACAGTAACAAGTGTTCCACAATTAGGCATAGAACATGATGATGTGTGTTGGGGGTGCATGCTTGGGAAATGTGATAAGGAAAAATTCCCAAGAAGTGACAAAAAATCAAATGGTGTATTACAGCTTATATACACAGACATTTGTGGCCCTATGTCCTAGATCTCTCGGAGGGTATGAGTACTTTATCACTTTTATATATGGTCATTCCAAGAAAACCTGGATCTACTTGAAGACCATGGATGAGGTCTTTCATCGCTTCAAGAGTTTAAGGGTCTAGTGGAGAATGCAACAGGGAAGAAGATCAAGCTGCTTCGCTCGAATAACGGAGGTGAGTACACAAATAGTGACTTCGGGGGTTTTTGTGCAAAGGAAGACATCAGGAGGGAGTGGAAAGCTCCATACAATCCATAGTAGAATAGAATAGTGGAGCGGAAGAATAGGTCTATAGTTGGGGCTAAAAAGGCAATGTTATATGACCAGGACTTGCCCATCTTTCTGTGGGCAGAGGCATGTAACACCATTATGTATATACATAATAGGGTTCCTCAAAGGGCATTGGGAAAGGTAACACCAGAAGAAGTCTTCTCAAGGAAGAAGCCAGGAATCAGCCACTTCAGGATACTTGGTAGCATAGCTTATTGCCATGTGTCGGATGAGAAGCACACCAAGTTGGATCAAACTGCAAAGAAGGGATACTTCGTTGGGTATAGAGAAACCCCTAAGGCATACAACATCTACATTCCTAGCAATTGGAACATTATTGTGAGATGGGATGTAAAGTTTATGGAGGAAAGAGCCTTCAAGAAATCTCATGAGATGCCTGCAAGTGATCAGAGTGAGCCAGCAGAAGCTCCATTGGTCTAGCAATAGAGGCAGCCGCAAGGACCACCACAAGGACAGTCTCAGGGATCTAGTACTGTTACCAATACCAGCACATCCTCAGGTGCAGTGGATACAGTGAGTTCACAACAGAGGGAACAACAAAGGTAGGATGAGGAGCTGGCCAATCCTCCCGCCACTAGTGGTCGAACAAGTAAGGAAGTTCATTAGACATTGAGAGATACAGAGGAGTTTGTTGGAGCTCCTAGGACGAACAAGAGAGAACGCAGACAACGAGATAGGTACCAAGCATTGGTGGCACAGGTTCCTGTTAAAATTGGCAACTAGGGCCAAATTCCACTTTGGATTAGATCATTTGATGGAGATGATGATCGAATTGAATTCAACTTTTTTAGAGGACCAAAATCGACCTAAAGATCATCAAATTTGATCAAGGGAAAATATATTTTTGAATTATAAGCCCACATGTGCACATTTGATCAAGTCGGCCCTAAAGCAAATTGGACACCCTTGGAAGGTTATAAATACAAGTGATCTCTACCTCATTTGGACATCATCATAGAGCATTCTTCTATTCTCTTCTTTGGTTTTGGCTTGCACGGGCCTGACGCAGGTTCGCGCGTGTTTTCGAGGGTTTTGTTTCTTAGTCACAAGCTTACCAAAGGGCAAATTCAACTAGTCCCTGGCTTGTATGTTCAAGGGAGCGACTAAAAGCTCCCAGTCGCTTGCATGCCCACTTCCTTCTTGCGAATGGGACCTGAAGTTGCATTTTTCTATTGACCGAAGTTTTTGCTCGTTGACCGCAAGGTTCGACAATTGACCGTAGATAGTGACAATTAATTTTAGGTTTTTGAAGCAAGGTTTTGAGTATTGACATGGTTGGGTTCATCTCATGGATAATTGTTTAGTTGATTTATTTCTAGATAGTTGTATCGATGAAGATATGGATCATTGTACTCTCTTTTGCTGAATCATTCAATGACAATCTAATAAGAATCAGAATTTGAAAGGGTTTTCCCCATAGTGAGTTTTGCCCTGGTCTCTAACCAATTCTAGTGTCTCTATGTGTGAATGTTTTTCTTCTATTGTTCCTTTATGATGATATTGTTCTTTCTACATAGTTGCATATGTTGTTGAATAACGATGTAAATCTGAATAATGTTATGATGTTATGGGGTGAATTCAATGTGTTAATAATGAAATGCAATTCTCAAAGAAAAGAACAATATGGCCCTAAGAAAAATTAACAATTGCTAAACCTTCCAGCTATTAGGAGGTCGTACAACATCAAGTGTCGGTAGATGCCATGGTAGAAGAGTATAGTTCTATCAAGATGAATGATGTTTGGGATGTAGTGTCAAGACCTGAAGGCAGGTCAATTGTGGGTTCTCGATAGATTTATAAGATTAAGTACGTCGCAGATGGCAGCGTAGAGAAGTACAAGGCTAGGTTCGTGGAAAAGGGGTAGCGCAAAAGGAAGGGATAGACTATGAGGAGGCCTTTGCCCCAGTTGCTAGATACACTTCTATCTAGTCAATTATATCTTTGGTAGCATAGATGGGATGGCAAATTCACCATATGGACATCAAGAAAACTTTCTTGAATGGGGTGATAGAGGAGGAGGTATATATAGAACAACCAGAGAGCTTTGAGACACATGAGAGGGGCACTCATGTGCGCAAACTAAAAAAGCTCTATACGGGCTCAAACAGGGTCTCGAGAATGGTATCATCGAATTGATAACTAATTATAGTAGATGGGATTTGTTAAGGGTGATGCAGATCCTAAACTTTATTATTTGATGGTAGAGGATGAGCCACTCATCCTAGTGTTGTATGTGGATCAATGTTGCGAACATTGCAATCAAGATTAAATCGGCAAGGGGAAAAAATCGGAAAAATTGGAAAAATCGGGAAAAAATCGGAAAATACAAAAATATTCATTTTTTTAATATATAAAGCATCTACAACATAAAATGAAAGCATTGATACATAAATATGATAAAACAACTAATATATAAGATGTGTAATATCATTTCTAGTGCTACATCACACATAACAGTGAATCATGTCCTGAATAGTAAGTCCTGAGTCCTAACTAAGCCTCAAAATATCAACAAAAAATATCATAATGTATTTCATGTCATGAGTCATAATGTCATATACAATGAAATGAACCAAATGACTAATACTATTGATTTCCTTTGCCCCTCTTGCGAGAAAATGCAATAGTTTCCCTCTAGATGTAGATGGCGGTGGAGTTCGTAGTGGACTCTGCTGTGCTCTAGAAGCTGAAGAACTAGGAGCTACAGGAGGTAGACCACGTCCTCTACTGGTGACAGGGGTAGCCTGGGTAGGTGGTCTCACCTCCTCCACATGTTGCTCCTCCTCCTCCTCCTCCCCCTCTGCCCCCTCCACTACCTCCTGCTCTAACCAATCAACGACAGACTCCATGAGAGGCCTCTCGGCCTCAACCCTCCATGCAACAGTGGTGTCAATCCCATCCAATGAAATGGCCTTCATATCAGGTGTCCTCTCAAGTTGCCTCACCCACAATCGAAGATTGTAGTAGACGTAGACCATGTCATTATATTGTTGGGACTCCAACTTGTACAAGGGTCATAAAATAAGAATTATAAAAAAATATATATATATATTATTTAATGAGTTCAAAAAATTAATTGGAAATTTGAAATATTTTAAGTTTTAACCTGTTGCGCTTCCTTGTGTGTATTTTTTCTAATACACACCAGTTGCGCTTCTTGGTGTGTATTTTTTCAAATACACTCCAGTTGCGCTTGCATCCCGAGGAGCTACATGTTTGGCTAAGGATTCGAATGGCAAGCCTTCGCAGATTGGGTACTCTAGCACTATAGCTTCTCCACCATGCATCTACAAAAAAATTAACAAATAAAATAAACATAAGAAAAAAAATGAAATTTGAAAGTTGAAACAAAATATGAAGTTATGAACTTGAAAAGACAATGAAAGTTGAAACAAACTAAAAAATACCTAGCATTTTAGTCTTCCTATCAACCACAACCATGTCAAAGCTAAATGTGCCACCTACCATCCTGTATATCTCCATTTGTTTCAAGATTTCTGCACGTTCTGCTGGAGATGGCACCATCCTTTGAACACAGGTGAAGAATCCATCAATGACCTCAGCATCAAATAAGAACCCACAGTAGTAAGCAAATCCGGGGTTCAAGTAGATCCCTGCAGCATGAATGGGATGATGGAGTGTATTGTTCCATCGTTCATCAGTCACTTCCCATAGGAGGACTTGTTTCTGAAACCCCTCATCTCCCTTATCATCAGAGTAGGTCTAAATGGATTCTTTGGCCCTATCCATGGCCTCATACAAGTAGCCCATTGCGGGCTTGTCACCATCAACTAATCGAAAAACCTTTACCAAAGGTTAAGTAGTGTTGCACACCTTCTGCACTCCTGCCCAAAAGCTTTCCCGGTATGAAACTAATCTGCATATGGCCTCTCCCTCTGGTTTTCAACTAAATGCAAAAGCACGCCACTGATCTGAAAGAAACATTCTCTTCACATCCCACGTAAGAATTCAAGAGGGATTGAAGAGATATAAAACTGGTGGCACACCAACTCCTTGTTGCTGGTGAATGTTCACATCAAATGAAGCACAGATGCATGATTATATATAAATTTTGTAATCCTTTTTTATGAGTCAGCAATATCTTTGACAAAAGGAATTTTTCCTATGTCCTCCAACATCAAATCAATGCAATGTGCAGCACAAGGTGTCCAAAATAATGTATGATGTCTCTCCATAAGTATCTTTCCAGTAGCAACATAATTTGCAGCATTGTCCATTATGACTTGGACAACATGTTTTGGACCCACTTCCAAAATAAACACATCCAGAAAATCACATAATAATTTTGCATCTTTGATATGTGCATATGCATCAACAGATTTCAGAAACAATGTCACCTTCGACAATTAACCAAGAAGTTTGTAAGGCTTTTACCCTTTTGATTGGTCCAACCATCTAACATCACAGTGCATATTGTATGTGCCCATGATGCCCTAAACTCCTCTAATCTTTTGGTGCAGTCAACCTTTTCATTTTGAATAATGCGGCCTCTAAAGTCATCATAAGAAGAGACTTTGTACCCTAGGCCAACAATTGCAATAGCATCAGTAGTAGGCTGGAAAAATGGATTAATCCTTGCAACGTTGAAAGGAATATCACTCCAAAGAAGAAACTTGCCCAACAATTTGTCAGCTTCTTCTTTCTCCTTTTTTTTAAGTTTTGAAGAGATAGATGGTTGTGAACCAGACGTGGTTGTAGAAACAAAATATGATGAGGCAACTACAGGGTTGGTTGTAGATACTGATGTTGAAGTAGAATGAATGCCACTCTCATATTCACCTCCTAACACTCTATTCCCTACTAGTTGACACTTCAGAGCTTACTTGGACAGTTTGGTTTGCTCTATTTCTTCTAATGATCTGAGGGCTCTTCGGATGATTTCTAGAGTTGTATTGGTGCAAGGCCCTACCTCATGTCCAGGTCATAGTTTTAAAAACCAGAACCGGTGACCAGACTAGTCCACCTAATAAACCAAGTTTGAAACCAGGACTGGTTAGGTCTAAATGAACCGATCTTTAAAAAAATACATGAAATAATTAGTTTTTAATAATAAAAAAGCTATTTTTAAGATTTAAAATCATGATTCCAAACCAATAGAGACAATATATGCAAGGTTTGCTCATCCATATACCATGTAAAGGTGAATATATCGAAATGGCATTGAGTGCAATACATATTTGCAACAAAATACAATAATCAATGAGGCTCTAAATGGCCTCTATTGTCCAAAAACAATGCTCTAAGCTATGGGGTCATTGACCTACTACAAGTCTACATATCAGTGATCAACAACATGATCACTCCACAATGCACATCACCACTACTAGACAAGAGATCATCAACATGAGCTACATAAATAATATGCCTCAGAGTTTGAGGACTCCTAAAACTCCTCTATGACATTAGTAGTAGTAGCAAAAAATAGACATCAAAACTACAAATCACTGATCAACATGGTCACTCATGAAACTCATCATTGATTCAAGTTTCAACGCTACTAGAAATACATAAACATCATCAACAAGAGATACATAAACATCATCTAGCTCAAAGTCTTCAGACTTGGATTTCTCAACCTTATAACATGATAGAAATTGAAAAGGTTTAACATGGCTAACCAATAATTTTGGTTTGAGTGAAGGGTTCATCTCCTTAACCTTATAATGTAGTAGAAAAAGATTAGCATGTTTAACCAGTTGTTTTCCTTTGAGTGAAGGGTGCATTATAATTTCTTGTTAAGGCCATGGTAGAGGAGTTCAACAATCAATACCACCAACATCAGCAAAGTTCAACAATCAATGCCACCAACATCAAGGTTCTTAAAGGGCTTCATGCTCTTGATCAAATGCCAATCTCATACCCTCACACATGATAGAATCAAATGGAAACATTGCAAATCCCCAAACCATGAAATCCTGAAAACCATTAAGTTTGTTGAATTTCGAGTGAAATCTAAAATTCTAGTTTCTCGATATGAACTCCAGTGAGGTCGAAGCCACTCTCAAACATCCTAAGTCATTTCATGGTAATGTTAAAAATTTAAGTAAAAGAATGAAAATTAAAATTAAAGGAAATGTCACTTTTAATTTAAGAATTTAACATTACCATTAATTTCCAACATTGTTAGGGTTGAGATGTGTTAGGAAATTGAGAGGGTAGGCATGTTTTTCTTGGAGGGACTATTTTTGGAGGAAAGCAACCCCAAATTTCCCTCAAAACAGCTTCAAAACTCACAAAAATGCATTATGTGGGGTTTATAGTTTCCCTGGCAATAAACCAACCAGTTTATGATGGAATTGGCCAGTTCCGTCCTAAACCGGCCAGTTCTGTCCTAAACCGGTCAGTTAGGACCGATTTTTCTAATTTTTTGGTGAAGGGAGGGGTTAAACCAGGTTTTTTTTCCGTTTGATCCAATCGGCTAGTGAATCGGCCGGTTTGACTAGTTACTGGTTCAAACCGGCCGGTTTTTAAAAAACTGGTCTAGGTATCTATATACCCCCCTGTCATATGATGCCCACACAACTTGCAAGACAAGTTTGATTTGTCAAACCCTCCATCAGGTTGTTAGGATATTTTGACACATAGGAAATAATTAAGTACAACTTGGTCTAGTGTATAGTTAGGTAAAGTGTGTTTCTTTAGTATTTACTTTTTGTAACTTACAATCCGACAGTCACAATATGTTCTAGACATGAAGTGATCTAACGATTCATTCTCTCCTCGGTATTACCAACAATTGATATGTGGCTTAACACCCAATTGGTCCATGATCTCTATTTAAAGAGCATGGAAGGTCATTTGTGAAGTAACCATTCATGAGAGAAGCTTATGTAAATTTTCTTTCTTTTACATTAATAAATTGCCTGAAGTGGTTGCGTTGGCTCAGGCCGTGGACTGTTTCCCTCTTTGAGAGTTTTAACCACGTCAAAAATACTGGTGTACTGATCTGTGATCTGTTTGCGAGCAGTGTCCTTTGGTGTTCTATCTAAGGAACTTACCCTGTACATTCCTACATGGTATTAGAGCTATTTGAGGGCCGCATCCATTGGTGATCCAAATCCGAAGCTAGCACAACTGCATCCAACTATCAATTCCTAGATCTACTATTTCTGACCGCTTTCAGGCCGAGAGGACTGCTCTATTGTGTTAGGAGCATTTGTTCTAGTGAGGAACCCCTTTTGTTTCACTTGACAAGGTTTTCGGTAGCCCTAGCTGCATCATTTTTAAGATCTGGAGGTATACAGTGTTTATTTGTAGTTATATTTATTTCTCTCTGTTTATTTCAGTTTATAGTCATTTATATTTGTTTATATTACCAGATCTATACCTTTCATTTTTGCGTATGCTCTTTGCCCCGTGACTCTGTGTGATTTGGGCAAACCAAAAACAGAAAGAAAAGGATTTTCTCATGCGTATGCTCTTTTCCGTTGCGCCTTAGTGTGATCTCGAAAAATTAGAAACATTGAGGAAAATATTTAGTTTTCAGCCAAATCTAACTTTAAGTCGTAAGGCTTGGATTACTTTTTCTTGTTCATTTTGGGCTGTGGTTTTTTTTGTTTTGTAGGCAAAAAAGGGGTTTTGCAAGTAAGCATGCACTCCAAAGCTTCAGTGAGCAAAAACAAATTATTACATAAGTTTCTCTCATGAACAGTCACCTCATAAATGACCCTCCATGCTCTTTAAATAGAGATCATGGACCAATCGAGTGTTAAGCCATGGATCAAGTGTCGGTAATACCGAGAGGAGAATGAACTGTCAGATCACTTCATGTCTAGAACATATCGTGATCATCCATTGTAAGTTACAAAAAGTACATACTAAAGAAACACACTTTACCTAACTATACATCAAGTGCTCTTGCAGGTGATCCTACACATCAACGTCGTACATGTCTCAGTTCGATAAAGCCTCTTCTTTACTGGCTCAAGCTTCAATGAATCATGATCCTGACACCTTTGCAGAAGCTTCAGCCCAGCCAGATTGGGACGCAGCTATGAATGAAGAATATCGTTCATTATTGGCAAATGATACATGGGACCTTGTTCCTCTTCCAAAGGGACAAAAACTTGTTAGATGCAAATGGGTTTACAGAACTAAGTTTGGACCAGATGGAAAAGTTGATAAACATAAAGCTTGTCTTGTTGCTAAGGGTTTTTCACAAGTTGGAGGCATTGACTATACTAAAAGCTTCTCCCCTATTGCCAAAATGAAGTCTATCTGCCTTGTTCTTTCCCTTGTTGCCTCTTTCAAAAGGGAAGTCCATCAGATGGATGTTAAATCCGCCTTCTTGCATGGGGCCTTGCATGAAGAAATCTATATGGATCAACCTCCTAGTTTTATGCAAACAGACTCCAACCTTGTATGTCGGCTTAAGAAATCCCTTTATGGTCTCAAGCAAGCCCCTCAGGCTTGGTATGCCAAAATGGATAACTTTCTTTTAGATACTGGCTTTTCTAGGTGTCAT
>APFE030934398.1:0-21687 GCA_000404065.3 Pinus taeda | reverse complement strand
CATCAGCACAACAAACACATTGAACTACACATGCACTTCATCAGAAAGCTCATTCATGACCATGCTCTTGAAGTGCAATATTGTTCAACCGATGATCAAGTTGCAGACGTCTTTACAAAGGCTCTCACAGAGGTGAAATTTACTAAAATTCGATTTATGGTTGGAGTTCAAGAAGTTGTCACTAAGGGGAGATAGGCTCTAATGCCTCCTTCCTTCTCCTACTGTGTCATCTTTGTACATCCTTCAATCCTATCCCAAGTTGTTCTTAAGGGGGGATGTTAGGATATTTCAACACATGGGAAATAATTAAGTACAACTTGGTCTAGTGTATACTTAGGTAAAGTGTGTTTATTTAGTATGTACTTTTTGTAACTTACAATCCAACGATCACGATATGTTCTAGACATGAAGTGATCTGACGGTTCATTCTCTCCTCGATATTACCGACACTTGATCCGTGGCTTAACACCCGATTGGTCCATGATCTCTATTTGAAGAGCATGGAGGGTCATTTGTGAGGTGACCATTCATGAGAGAAGCTTATGTAAATTTTCTTTCTTTTACATTAATAAATTGCCTGAAGTGTCCGCGTTGGCTTAGGGCATGGATTGTTTCCCTCTTTAAGGGTTTTAACCACGTCAAGAATACTGGTGTACCAATATGTGATCTATTTGTGAGAGGTATCCTTTGGTGTTCTATCTAAGGAACTTACTTTGTACATTCCAACACAAGTTCACCACATTCCCATAGAGGGTCCAATTTCCTTGGCATGTTTGTAACTTGGTTGAACTCTTGAGTTTAAACTTAGATTTAAGATGAAGTTTGAAGTTGAACCTAGGGCACAAGAAGAATTGCAAGTTAAAAAAAATTAAAATAAAATTTACATACAAGTTACAACACATTGAATTTTTGACAAAAAAAACCTCAACTCAATGCAACAATAATGGAAAAAATGCACATTCAAACCCAAACAAAAATGATGCAAAAAAATAGAGCACAAGAAGAAATTAAACTTATAAATCTAACACAAGTTTTTGCATTTTTGACTAAAATAAACCCTCTCGACTCTATGCAACAAAAATGAAAGAAAAAAACACAATCAAATCCACTCAAAAATCATTGATAATCAATGGGTTATAAAAACCCAAGCAAAAACAAGAAAAAAGCCAAAAAAAACCAAATTTGGTGCCCGTACTTGGAAACCACACTTTGCTGAAGAAATTTGGTCCAAACTCGAATTTTTCTTGCTTGGGATGCTAAAATTTTTCATTTTTCTCCTCCTCTGCCTTTGTAGTCGACTTCCTCTCCCCCTCAACTCTCAAACAAGCCCACTGTCTGAAAAAAATGACAAACAAAAACCAAAAATCGGCTTTAAAACCGTTGTTTCAGCGACTCACGATTATTACTGATTGGATCGCGATTTTTTGAAAATAAAAAAATCTGTGGGGCGAAAAAAATTGTGATGTTCGCAACACTGATGTGGATGACCTCTTCTTGACAGGGTCATTAGGGCTCATAGAGGACTACAAGAGGAACCTGGCATCAAAGTTTGATATGAAGGATTTGGGGTTGATGCATTACTTCCTAGGCTTGGAAGTGTGGCAGAAGTATGGGGAGATCTTCCTTGGTCAAGGGAGATATGCTACAGAGGTTCTGAAGAGATTCAAGATGCAGGATTGTAGACCCATGTCTACGCTTTTGATCACAAACTGGAGGAAGATCGATCCATTAAAGGATGAGAATGTTGACGCCACCTTGTATAGACAACTTATTGGTTCCCTCGTGTATCTGATCAACGCTAGACCAGATATTTTCTTCACAGTCAACACTCTCAGTCTTTTTATGGTGGGACCGAAGAGAGTACATTCGACAGTAGCAAGGAACATTCTGAGATATTTACGCAGCTCAATCGAGTATGGATTAAGGTATACTCGAGGTGATGGTGTCAGACTTTGTGGATTCACAGATGCAGATTCGGTAGGCAGTTCAGTAGACAAAAAGATCACATTAAGGTGTTGCTTTGGCATTGGGTAATGGATGGTTTCTTGATGTAGCAAGAAGCAGAAGTTAGTTGCATTGAGCTCTGCGGAAGCATAATATATAGTAGCTAGCACAACCACATGCAAAGCTATTTGGCTTCGGATGCTGCTAGTGAGCTTGTTCAGTCAAAAGATGGAGGTGATCAGTATCTACTATGATAATCAGAGTTGCATTAGGCTCTCTAAGAATCCAATATTTCATGATAGGGCGAAACACATAAACATCTGATATCACTTCATCGAAGATTGTGTGCAGCGTGGAGTGGTCCAGCTACAACATGTTCCCACAGAAGAGAAGGTTACAGATATACTCATGAAATCTCTAGGGAGAGCTAAATTCGTATATTTCAGAGAACATATGGGTATAGTGGAGAACCCTTTTTACTAGCAAGGATAGGAGTTTTGTTCTTAGTTGCAGTAGTTATAGAGCAGCAACAGCATGAGATCAGTTGCAAAGCAGTGTAGAGTTGGCTACAACACAGGTGGTATAGTGCAGTGTTACCACCAACACAGATGCAAGGTTGGTTATCTTAGAGTGGCAAATGAACCAGAGTTGTGCAATGGCATGGTGGACAACGGCAGATTGTCACAGTTGTCTGACATCAACATGTATGGAGGATGTTATGGAGATAGAGAGAGAAAACGCCTTCCTTGCTAAGAGGGAGTGTTAGTTTTTGTAGCATCGTCAGGTGTTCTAGTAGTGCGAATTCCTTGGCAGATCGAGCTACCCAATTGCAGAGATCGAGCAAGGGACAGAAGTTCGAGCCATAAGGAAGGCAAGAGTGAGATTGAGGGAGAAATAGAGTCATTTCTAACAGAGTTTCTTAGCAGCAAAGCAGCAGTAGTTGGGAGGTTGAATTATTTCTATAGAGAGGTCGAGCAACCTGTGTGATCCGGATTTAAACAGGAATGCAAAAAATTACAGATATAACCATAAATACAAAAATGAAATAGAAATAACACTTCATTTCATTAATATCAAATACTGAAATATGCTTACAAACAGAATGGAAATAAGACTAGCTCGAGCGATGGTAGCTTATCTCTGAGAAGAGATGTGGTGACTGCATGCCTCTAAACTTTGTTACAATGAGGCTCCAACGCCTATTTATTATTGAGAAACAATGGAAAACCCTAAACATCCAAAAACCTAACCCTAGGAAATGAAGCGCCAAACTATGGGCCCGGTTTGAGTAAATTGGTACATCAACTTCCCGGGGTCGTAACTTTGGCATACGATCTCCATTTGACGAGCACAATACCTCGTTAGAAATATCTATCCGAGGACTACAATTTTTGAGTGAGCAACATTGATCTATAACCCATGTTGCACTCGTTTTTCCCAAAAGACGTCGTTTAGGACCTCAAAACGGCTTTGGAAGTTCAGGACCCGAAAAACTGAAGAAAAAAATAGTAAATTGTGCTACAAATAAGGAAACTAAAAAAATGGAAGAAAAAATGGTGGAGGTCCAAGTGGAATAAGCGAGTGGCCACCAATATCCACCTAGATCATTCCTCCCCCCTTAGGAAGCAATGGTCCCCATTGTGTTGAGTTCCTCCATGAGATGATGAAACTTCTGCTGAACTTGGTCCCTGGTGAAGGAGTTGGTCTGCTTTGACAACTCAATATAGTTTGATCCTTTGTTGTTGGGTGTTCTTGATCTATGTGTCCATGATCCAATCAATTGTGTTGTTCCATACAATCTAGATTTAACTCTGTAAGTGTGAATTGTTCTGCATTGTCTAATGTGTCTAGCAATGGTGGGAAGAATAGTCGAAAGCGGTCCACACTAAACACTGGGTGCAAGCCAAAGAATGGGGGAATGCTGAGCTCAAATGCATTGTCTCCCACAGCCTTCGTAATAGTGTAAGGACCATATCAGAGTCGTCTGAGTTTCCGATAGGCTCCTGTAAGGCATTCCTTTTGCAAATTCAACTAGACTCTGTCGCCCACCTGAAACTTGTGTGGCACTCGATGTTGATCATGTTGTTGCTTGTACTTGGAATTTGATTTCTCTAGAATGTCGTGGACCTGCTGGCGCATATGTTGGATGTGCTCAATGAAGTTGTTTGCCTTATCGGTTTCGGACTGGACATGAGCCGAATCTGCTGGAGTAGCTGTAAATGGCATGGCCGCATCAATGGGACATAGTGGCTGGAATCCCAAGCCCACCTGAAAAGGGTTGTGGCTAGTAGAGCTATGGAGAGTCTGGTTATAGTTGTGTTGGATATAGGGGAGTCTCTCATCCCATGTGCGTGGATGCTTTGAGTTGTACATGCACAAAATGTGTACGATCATCCTGTTGACGACCTCTGTCTAGCCATCAATTTGGGGATGGAAAGTTGTGGAGTTAGTGAGCTTGGTGTCCAACATCGACCAGAGACTGGACCAAAATGTATTGAGAAACCTTATGTCCCGATCTCGGATGATAGACTATGGGATCCCAAAGTGTACCCACACTCGTTCAGAGAAGAGTTTAGCAGTGGCTTCCGCTGTCATATTCCTCTTGCAGGCCACCATAATGGCCATTTTCAAAAATCTATCGACGACCATAAAAACACAGTCATTTCCATGCTTAGTAGAAGGAAGGCACGACATGTAATCCATGGAGATGGATTCCCAAGGTCGACTAGGGGTAGGCAACGGAGTATAGAGGCCTTGCTTCTTGATGATCGGTTTGGCAATGGTGCAGGCAGTGCAAGATTTGATGTACTTCTCGACATCATGGCGAAGATTCGACCAATAGAAATGCTTCTGCAGTACTGCCACTGTTTTCTTGAACCTGAAATGCCCAGCGGCCCGACTGTAGTGTGCTTCCTAAATCATCTTGGCACACTTGCTTGAAGGAACACAAACGTGTCCCAAGTGGCATAATAGGTCATCCTGGAGGTGAAAATCTGGAACTTGTTGACCCTCCAAGAGCGTCTGGTATGTGTGGCCGAATTTTGGGTCACTTTTGTAGAGAAGTGCCAATCAGAAGTCTCGTGCCCACAAGAGTTGAGCATGGTGGTTAATGCCATGATTGGTGATCGATTGAGGCAATCTGCAACATTATTGGTGTTGCCCTTCTTATACTTGATACTCAAATGGAACTGTTGCAGGTATGTGGACCACTTCTGATGGCGATCATTCTGCAACCTCCCTTTCGTCTGTATGAACTGCAGGGGCTGGTGGTCTGTGTAGATGACCGTTTCCTTCCCCAAAATGTAATGCTTCCATTGTCAGCAAGCCTGCACAATGGAATACATCTCTTTGACATAAGTGGAATACTTTCGGACTGTCTGAAAGTGTCTCACTGTGATATGCCACTAGATGCCCCTGTTGAGTAAGCACTGCCCCAATAGCATAGTCAAAGGCATCTGTCTCGATCTCAAATGGTTGTTGCAAGTCTAGTAATGTGAGCACTGATGCAGAGCAGAGATGATGTTTCAACTTTGTGAATGCCTTCTGTTGAGATTCAAACCAAAAGAATTTTTCTTTCGCTCCTCCCTTGGTGACTTGACTCAAGGGCCAAATGATATGAAAGAATCCCAACACGAACCTGCGGTAGAAATTGGCAAGACCCAGAAAGCTGCGGAGCTCTGTCAGAGTGGGTGGAGCTGGCCAATCCCAAATGACTTGGATCTTGGTTGGATCCACATGCACCCCCTGTTCATCAATAATGTATCCCAGATACTGAACCTGGGTCATGCCAAAAGTGCATTTCTCCAAATTGACACATATCTTGTATTGCCGCAGTATTTAGAGAACCTATCGGATATGGTGGAGGTGCTCTTCCCAACTCTCGCTGAAGATCAGGATGTCATCCAAGTATACCACTACAAATGAGTTGGTGAATGGCTGCAAGATGTCATCCATCAGCCTCATGAAGGTTGCAGGAGCATTCGTCAACTCGAAAGGCATAACCAACCATTCGAAAAGGCCCTCCTTGGCTTTGAAAGCACTTTTCCACACATTGGAGGGTTCGATTCGTACCTGGTGATATCCTGATTTCAAGTCGATCTTGTTGAAATATTTTGCCCCCTTCAGTTGGTCCAGAAGGTCATCAATCCGTGGGGTCGGGTATCTATTCCAGACAATGATCTTGTTCAGCGCCCGATAGTCAATACAAAGCCTCCACGTCCCATCCTTCTTCTGTACCAACACGATCGGGCTCCCACAGGGAGATGAACTCGGCCGGATGTGACCTTTCTACAGCAGCTCCTGAATTTGCCTCTTGATTTCGTCGTTCTCTAGAATGGAGCGCCGATAGATTGGTCCATTGGGTAATGGCGCACCTGGGGTCAGATCGATGGAGTAAGACCTGACAGTGCAGAGGCACCCCTGTGGGGGAGGTGAAGATGTCCTCGTACTCCTCCACAACCTTGTCCATTTGTTGTTGTCATGCAAAGTGGCCTTGTCTGAAGGTCGTCGCCACTGTCTTCTTTACTTGAGGGCGTACCATCAGGAAAACGAATTTCCCGGTTTTGGAAATGAGCTTACTGCATTGTTTTGCAGTAACTAAAGAGATTGCGATAGGCAGTGCTACCTCCAATATCCTGTACAACTTATTTACCAAAGTAACAATAACAGCACGAGGCCTTGACTCATACACAACATGTCACTTCCATAAGTATGATTGACCTAATAATACATCATAAACATCAAGGGGAGCAACGCCACATAATCCCTGATCCGTGAAGGGCATGATGCTGTATGGAAGGTGACACTGTTGGCTCACACGAAGATCTCATCCTTAGTGAAGACATTCGATGGTGTCTGGTTGTGGATGTGTTGTGGTCGGTAAGCCCAGCCGCTTCACGACCTCTGCTTAAATGAGGTTCTTTTGGCTCTCGCTGTCGACGATGAACTATAGCGGGGAACTCTTTACCCACATCTAGGAGTGGAAGAGGCGCTCCTCCTCCTCTAGATCTTCGGGTTCCTCCTTTTGGATCTTCGTGGTGACAACGGTAGCGTTGGGCTCCTCATCGATAATATGCTTCCCTTTGTCATTCCCCTTGTCGGGTTCTGAATCAGAGTCAGAACATGCATCTGATTCTGAAGCCTTTAGCTTGGCCACTAGTGACTGTTTGGCCTGACACTCACTTGTGTTGTGAGTGGAGCTCTTATGGAACTCACACCACTTTCCCATGTCCTTCTTCAGCTTTGCAGTGTTATTCTTTGCTTGCGGCTTTGGCGGGTTGTCCTGGGCTGCCCCGCCTTGGCTTTGTCCTTTGTTCTGCAGTATGGGGGCACCTTTCCCTTGCTTCGGATTCGCAGATCCAAAGTATCGCTTCTTTTGTTTAAACTTTTGCTCGATCTTGACGGCATATCGATATGTCGTGCCAAGCGAGGAGATGTCTAGGAACTCCATCTCGTCCTGGATGTACCTGTGTAAACAGTCGCGGTACTTGAGAACCAAATGCTTCTCAAAATCCTTGATACCCAATTTGTGCGAAGGGTATGAAAAACATTGGTAAACTCTGGCACATCTTGGTCCCTTCCCTGTTGCAACATTGTCCACTTTATGTATTTATCCTCATAGCTCCCGACAAGGTAGTGTTGCTCCTTGATGGCATCCCAGAACGAGTTCCAAGTGGGTGCAGCTAAAAACAGTGAATTCATACTTTCATCCTTTTGCTCACAGTAGGTTTCCCACCAGTCCTTGACGTGGGGCGCTGCTTTGAGAAGTACAAAAGTGATCTTTTCCCGGCTAGAAAAATCATGAACGGAAAAATATCCTTCTAGCAGATTTAACCATTTATCTACAACGTCTGCATCTATTTGACCCTCATATATGGGAATGTCAAAGCTAACTTGTACCTTAAAGGGTGTGGCACTTCCAGAGTAGCTACCAGAAGTAGATGTGTCGCCCTTGGGTAGTCGTTGAAGGATCTGGGCAAAGTTGTCCATCATCGCGTTCCTTTGTCGCTCGAGGGCTTCTTTGAGCAAGACTTTGATAGGATCTCCTGCCCCCTCGTCTTTCTTTTCATCTGCTATGGTAGGCCGTCAGGATTTGCGAGGCTAGTCTTGCAAAGGTTCGACCAGTTCAAACCCTGACTCATATCCTAACCTCGTTGGGGACATGCAAAGAAAAACAGAGAAAGAACATACTACTGTGATACTACTGATCCGGATTTAAACAGAAACGCAACAAATTATATATATAACCATAAATACAAAGATGCAATAGAAATAAAACTTCATTTCATTAATATCAAATACTGAAATATGCTTACAAACAGAATGGAAATAAGACTAGCTCGGGAGATGGTAGCTTATTTCTGAGAAGAGATGTGGTAGCTACACGCCTCTAAACTCTGTTACAATGAGGCTCCAAGGCCTATTTATTATTGAGAAACAATGGAAAACCATAAACATCCAAAAACCTAACCCTTGGAGATGAAGCACCAAACTATGGGCCTCGTTTAGGTAAATTGGTACATCAACTTCCCAAGGTCATAACTTTGGCATACAATCTTCGTTTGAAGTGCACAATACCTCATTAGAAAGATCTATCCGAGGACTACAACTTTTGAGTGAGAAACCTTGGTGTATGACCATGTTGCTTCTAGTTTTCCCAAAAAACATCGTTTAGGGCCTCAAAATGGCTCTGAAAGTTTAGGACCCAAAAAACTGCCAAAAATAGTAAATTGTGCTACAAATAAAGCAACTAAAAATTGAAAGAAACAATGGTGGGGGTCCAAGTGCAATAGGCGGGTGGCCACCAATATCCACCTGGATCACTGTGCAAGCATCCAAAAACTCTAGTTCGAAGTGTCAAAAAGTGATCGTTTCAGTTGTTGGAGGTCGGGAGATCACTCGGAAGGTAGAGCGAGTCACTTCCAAGGCCAGAGGGAGGCAAGACTGCTCATCCAAAGCCAGCTAGCAGGTAGTGTGAATTATTTGGGCCAAGCAGTGCGCATTTCTGTCCAGTGTGAGTTGTCGGGAGGAAGTGCGAGCAGGGCCAAAGGGGCCGAGTTTGGTTGTAGAAGGGAGAAATTTCTTCCAAATAATTTTGGCAGTATATTTTGCTAGAGGATAGTCAGTTTGGCATCCAGATTTGTACTCATAATTAGGCTACTACATATAATAATAAAACCCTCAGTTGTTGCACTAATTTTCCCACATTGGGTTTTTCCGAGGACATTTGTCCAAAAATAATGGTGTCATTTTTATTGTGTGTGTTCTATATTTCTTAGTTCTAGTATTTTATTTCTGTAGTGTTTTTATGGTAAAAATTGCAGTTGTCATTTCATTCATTGTTTGTCTTAGCAAATAAACTGCACTTGATTTTTAATTAGTTAGAAGAATAATTTCTAGTAGTTGCAATAGGGTTGAAAATTTCACACAAGGTTGTTCTATCTTGAGACTACTAAAAATTTTTAGTTGTATTTCCGTGGAGAATAATGATTTATTGGTTGTCATTAGTGTTATTCTTGGTACTTATGCTGCTGAATTAATATGAATATTATGTTATTGTTTTGAAGTCCTTTTATGAGTGCATATTTTTGGAATCAAATGTTTATTTAAATCAAAAAGCAAGGAAGTCAACCTACAACAGTTTGCATTCTAACTATTTGACGAAATCTCACAAAGACCAAGTCAAGCCAAACTTGGAAAATTGGGAGCAAAATAAAGGTATTCCTGAGAGGGTATCTTACAAAATACTCAAAAAAGATGAATAATCTTAGGGGGGGCTTCTACAATCATATTAACAACAGAAGGAAACAAACATAATCATCATATCAAAGAGGAAACACACATATATATAGCATCTTGTATCGTAGAACTCATAAATTGCACATATATTTATATAGAGATGTAAAAAAACAAATTGCAGTGACTACAAAGTACATTAAAAATAGAGGGAGTTGAATCCATAGCATTCAATTACAAGGGGATGTTTGTACTGGCGACATTGTTTTATTCTCGAAATAGACCTATGAAAACTCTGATCGAGCACCAAGAGGTGGAGCACAAACTCCTATTGACAAGCGCACTATAGAAGGGCTGTGAAGGATAGCTATGGTGCAGTTATTCTCTGTATCCTCTGCCTATCAAGGGGGGCAAAAATTTTGGCCAAATAAAGTGAAAGAAACAAAGGTTGGGCTAATTTCATCATCAAAAGGCCAACGCTCCTCAGAAACACCACAAGTTCAATTTTGGCTTGGTCCCTCGCTATCAAATTGAAATCCCTGACATGCCTGGACATGTTGAGCAAAGCATCGAGTTATGTTCAAAACCTCAAGCTACCTTAAAACTGAGAATTTAACAAGAATAAATTTCTATGTTCAAACAAAGTAAGTAACATGAAGCCAAACATAAATAGGCGGATGGAATTGGCTAGAGATAAAAAAGAAATATACCGAAAACTGTTAATTTGGGGTAGCATCGGATGTGCTCTAGCCACGAAAACATGAGATCTCCAATACCCATAAAAGGTTTAGGCAGATTCTAAACAGATCAGGAGATATTAAAATAATTAATATTTTTAATGGAGTCCCTAAGTCTAAACTTAGGGAAAATAAAATATTAATGTGTATTAATATGAATCTGTGTTAGAGTGGTCCAAAAGACATCGATCAAGCCTACTCTAATCTTAGCCGTTGATTAGGGACTTAATCTCGGTCGTTGAGATGTCAATAGAAAAAGTATAAGAGGAGGCTTGAGGGTCACTTGGAGAGTACACTAGAGTGATCAGTCATTCTATTCTCTAGAGCGGGGTTTGCTAAGAGAGATAGAATCAGTGATCGGGAGAGCAACTAAGGGGCATTGAGTACAGAGAGATGGAGAGGCAAAGATAGTGTCGGGATAGCAGCAGAGCAGCTAGAGAGAGAGACGCAAGAGCAGCCAGTGCTCACGCAGGGCCATGCAGAGGCAGCAAAGTGTTGCGCAGAGCACTAGAGGGGCCAGCGTACCTAACGCAGAGGCTCAGAGAGTTGACGCAAGGCCTCCTGGGGCTGACGCAGACCAAGATAGGCTAACGCAGTGCCAGTGCCGGGCTAGGAGAGGCTGATGCAGTCCAGATTGGGCAGACGTTGTGGTTTCTGGGGCAGATTGGCACTAAGTAACTACCGAAAGGGCTGGGGTTTCTAGGGCAGGTTGATGCTGAGTAACTGCCAGAAGGATTATCCAAGGTTTCAGCAGTTAGATTTGTCAGAAACCAAGAGGTATTACTGCTAAGGAAATTCTCTGTTGGGTAGGCCAATTTCGGCACCGAGATTGTACTCTGATATTGCTTAATAAGAAAACCCTCAAATGGCTACACCGGTTTTCCTGCATTGATTTTTCCTGGGGACATTGGTCCAAAAATGATGGTGTCAAGTGGTGTGTTTGTACTTGTTTCTTTTAGTTGTTGATCTATAATATGTTGAGCATGAAGGGTTTCTAAACTAAGTAAACTTAGAAACTTCAACATGGTATCAGAGCGTGAATGCAGATCATAGGAGGACTAAAAGACATCAGCCGAGCGGAGCAATAGCAGCAGAAAACAGCTATCCCAAGGTGACAGAAGCTGTTTCTAGCAGTGCAGAAGCCAAAAAGTGTGACACAGAGCTAGCCAGAGCCACGCAAAAGAAGTCGAGAGTTGCGCGGAGCCTCAGAGAGGCAAGCGTTGCTGACACAGAGGGCCAGAGGGCTGACGCAGGGCATCCCAGGGATGACGCAAGCCCATCTGGGGTGATGCAGAGCCAGCGTGAGGCAGAGAGGGGCTAACACAGTTCACAGAGAGGTAGTTGTTGCAGTCTAGAAGGCTACCAAAATATTGTAGAGTGGAGTTGGTGAGGTACTGTAGTCATAACAGTACCTGACAGAGCAGGGCCAGAGGAGTTGTTACCGAGGGTTTCTAGCCGAGGAACCTAGATCAGCAGTGCAGTTGCACAAGACGATCAAAGTAAGGGGCATCTCGACAAGCGGCAGAAGGATTTCCAGGAGGGAAATCAGGACTTAGAGGGAGTCCAGAAGAGAACTTCCAGACGGGAAGTAGAGACTCAGAGGAGTCGAACAGAGAACTTCCAGGAGGGAAGTAGAGGAGCATCATGGCACTACACGGGGTAAGAGACCAGGATAGACTGGATGGAGCATCGAACTTCACAGTCTGGAAGGCCAGAATCTTATCAATACTTGACAGGAATCGTGTCAAGAACTTCGCCTTGAAGGTCATAGCTATCCCAAGAGGTGATGGCGAGGGCCAAGTGCATTATCCTTGACGGGGTCAAGGATCATGTGGTACCACATATAGCCGAGAAGGAAATGGTAGTTGAGATGTGGGAGGCTCTCAAGAACCTGTACTAGCATACTTTTGTGCAGAGAAGAATGTTGCTTGAGAACCAAATGAGGTCGTATCAGATGAAAAAGGGTCAATCGATTGACACCTTCCTCGGAGGACTGAATGAGATCCGAGACCAGTTAACTGCTAAAGGAGCGACACCAAATCAGGAACTTATAGTGAGGACAACCCTAAATGATGTCTCAGAAGATTGGGAAGTGTTTGTCCAGACTATCCTGGGCAGAGAGACTCTCCCACTTTGGGACAAGATGTGGGCAGCTCTTCGCCAGGAAGAGATTAGACGACAGTCGAAGACAGGTAGCAACAGCAAAGGGATCAAGGTCAAGCAGGAGGAGGAGAATGTGACCCTAGCATCTGAGGGAAAGCAGGAGAAGCAGAAGAAGAAAGATCTCTCCAAGATCAAGTGCTTCCACTGTGGGGAGATGGGTCATTATGCGACCCAATGCCCAAGGAAGAAGAGTAAGGGAGAGTCTTCTGAGACTAAGGTAGCACCAGCATAGACAAAGAAGGACGTTTTGACAGACGAAGATTGTGCCATGAGTGCACACGCACCACTTGAGCGGAAGTGGGGAGACATCAAGTTGTAGTCAGGCAGACTACAGGCGATGAGGGGCAGGATCCTCAAGGTACCTAGCCTCTTGGATTAGACCTTGCTACCAGAGCCCCAAAGAAGAGTAGCAGGACTGGCTGAGTGGGTAGAGACAGATGCGGATGTAGTGGCAAAGAGAGCTACAGTGCAGGAGTCTCGAGACAACATAGAGCTAGCAGGCTGCAGCAGTGCGAGAGGTACAAAAGCGTTGCACCAGTGCAAGAAGGCACTGTGAGGTGTGCAATGGTGCGAGATGCAGGGAGTTGTTGCAGCAGCGCAGAGGTTAGAGAGAGGGAGCACTTGTCAGCGGCAGAGAGAGCTTCAGCATCAGTGGGTGTTTCTAGCCCAACAGGGAGGTCAGTTGGGAGATCAGTTACTTACTTCTTAGTAACTGAGTTGCAGTGCAACAGTAGGCAGCATGATGCAACATGACGAGAGGAGGTGCAGTGCAGATGTAGTGCTGGGAAGAAGGACCAACAGCAGCATGGATGCAGAGGGAGTTGTCGTACAAATGTAGCAGTGGCAGTGGCAGAACCATGGGAAGCAGTACAGGATGTAACAGTGCAGAGGATGTTGGGCAGAAAGGCCTAGCATCAGCATAGGTATCGATGCCGAATGATCAGAGTAATACTCAGTGAGGAGTATTGCTAGAGCACAATCCTCACTAAGAAGGAGTGTTGATTTGGGGTAGCATCAGATGTGCTCTAGCCATGAGATTTGGTGGAGAGGTTGGGGCACATGAGATCTCCAATATCGAGAAAGGATTTGGGCAGATTCTAAACAGATCAGGAGATATTAGGATTATTAATATTTTTAATGGAGTCCCTAAGTCTAAACTTAGGAAAAATAAAATATTAATGTGTATTAATATGAATTTGTGTTAGAGTGGTCCAAAAGACATGGATCAAGCCAGATCTAATCTTAGTCGTTGATTAGGGACTTAATCTCGGTCGTTGAGATGTCAAACAAGAAAAGTATAAGAGGAGGCTTGAGGGTCACTTGGAGAGTACACCAGAGTGATCAGTCATTCTATTCTCTAGAGCGGGGTTTGCTAAGAGAGATAGAATCAGTGATCGAAAGAGCAACTGAGGGGCATTGAGTACAGAAAGACAGAGAGGCTGAGATAGTTCCAAGATAGCAGCAAAGTAGCCACAAAGAGAGACGCAGGAGTAGCCAGTGCTCACACAGGGCCACGCAGAGGCAATTAAGTGTTGCGCAGAGCACCAGAGTGGCCAACGTAGCTGACGCAGACTAACATAGGCTGATGTAGTGCCAACGCGGGGCTAGGAGAGGCTGACGCAGTCTAGATTGGGCAAACGCTGGGGTTTCTGGGGCAAATTGGTGTTGTGTAACTACCAGAAGGATTATTTGGGTTTTTAGTTAGTAGATTTGTCAGAAACCGAGAGGTATTACTACTAACGAAATTCTCTGTTGGGTTGGCCAGTTTCAGCACCCTGATTGTACTTTGATATTGTTTAATAAAAAAACCCTCAGATAGTTGCCCCGGTTTTCCCATATTGGGTTTTTTCGGGGACATTGGTCCAAAAATAATGGTGTCATGTGGTGTGTTTGTTATTGCTTCTTTTAGTTGCTGATTTGTAATATGTTGACTATGCACTGGCATTTATTTTCAGTATTTACTTTGTAAATAACTTGTTAAAGAAAATTAACAAGTAGGTAGGAATAAATCAGAAAAAATGCATGAAGGGTTTCTAAACTAAGTAAACTTAGAAACTTCAACAGAAACAACGGAAGACATTAGTATACTTTCAGCAAAATGATGGCCTAAAGGGATCTCAATGTCCAAAGAAACAAATATATATAACGGATTGAGGATCAGGACTTAAGAGCAAGTGTAGACCTTCAATAGATGAGGATGTAAAGAATCTACAGTAGTCTAGTAGAAGCATATGTTAAAGTATGTGGCATTATGGCAAACCTAAGGCATTACACAACCTGAGTTGTTACAAGCCGGACCGGTCAGATGCCTGGACAGTTGAGACTGCAAACCATACAACTGTTACAAATCTGAAGTCTATCTGTGGACCATATCTCAGACTTAAGCGTTACATATCAAAGTATCCTAGTGCAGACATATAGAGTGAGAATGCAATACCATAAGCAGACATATTCTGTGTTATCTAGCTAACAGACCGAAGCATAAGTTACATAGTCTAAACATTACATTACATAGCCAAAAAAAGTCAGACCCAAGGTATGCTAGAGTATACATTACAATTTTTTCATAGCATCTGCCAAATTAGAGGGCAGGACTATTACGAGGAAGAGGAATCCAATTCAAAGGAACAATATGCAGATGCTAGACCTGTTACAAGTCCAAGTTAGTAGTCAGCTGCGTCACACCTGATAATATGGACCTGTGGTATCATAGAGATGTTACATAATTAGAAGAATGCGTATTTGGGGAGTCTGAGCAAGTTTAGAAAGCCAGAGTTGTTACGTGACACAGGAATCCCAAGCTGCTATAAGGATTCTTCAAACTTGTGTCACCTACCCCCTTGCCATTGATGTCAAAGGGGGAGGTAAGGAGCAATAAGGAGAAATTTTTCATTGTTGCCATCAATGATGAAGGGGCAGATTGTTGATGGTTTCATCATTGATGTCAAAGGCTTCTTGATGAATTCTTCTACTCATCAGCACTTGGATCAAAAGCTAGGAAAGATATCAGACGAGTTAGCTATGGTGAAACTCGATTGTTTCCTTGAATGTATATGGTCCAAGGAAAAATTGTTAACAAAATACAGTGCAATTGTGCTATTCAACGCAGACTCAAAAAGGGTTGGTTGAGGAACGAGTTTTAAAAATGGATTTCTATTCATACACTTTGCATCTCTAATTATTTGTTTATGCTTGAATCCTTGAAAGTTTCTTCTGATTATTAATAACTGGAAGCGATAATATTGTTAACAAAAATTGTGTTTGCAAAATATTACTATTAGCAAACAAGGTAGTCTCTACGAGCAGGGAGCACTTGGAGCCCATGGTTACAAGAGAACGTTCCTAACAGTCTCACTCCAGTTCTATAACAAATTTTTTGGTGACATGCAATATGTGTATCTTTGGCAGTGCACTCTTGAAATATTCCAGATTGGGAGCATTTTTGGGAGCACATTCTTGACCCGTGCATGTGCAGTCCCCAGAGAATTCTAGGAGCATTCTTTTCATGCAGATAGGAGTGGTACCTAGTATCTTTCATGATAATTTGAAAATCACCAATGTACTGTTAGAACAAAATCTAGTTTCAAAGTTGAAGGGTAATGAACAATGCCTTTTCTTTTGGGGCTTCATGTGATATATATGTACCGGCTCAGAATATCATATAATTTAACTTGAAAACAGTGCACTTGGAGCTACAAGGTGTGGAAAAATTGGAATTGCAGTCACCTTCATTAGTAAGAACCAAACTAAGACTACTCTTCTTTATCTCTATTGAATTTCCACAATCTTGGGTCTAGGTTAGAATCCTAAAATCTCTGATGCTACCAAACCAAGAATCTCAACAATAACTACTTTGCACAATGGAAATATAAAGCAGTAAATCACACATGCACAAATATACACACTTTTTAACAAAATTGTACAATATTGTACAATCACCAATCTTTGTTATATTAAACCAAATCTAAATAATACAACATTATATGGTATACAAGGTACAATGAAAAACTTCTTTGCAGCGTCGATGTCGTATCTTGTCTTGTCGGTCATTCACTTCCATACTGCTCACTAGTAGTGCCTTAGTTCATCAAGGCTACTACACATCAAGACTACAGGAGGACTGCCACCTAACAATGTTGCACGTCACTTCTGTTGCATGTACACGGGCTCGTCAATCTGCTCTCTAGGTTGGCCAATTCCCAAGCTCCAATCTGCCTTCTAGTAGCCTTTTTCGTCCATCAAGGAGCTAGTCATAAGGCTGCAAACTTCACCCAGTCTTTAGCTATCTTCATCACCTCAACACTACTAGTCTAGGGCTACTTTGGGTAGCCAACACACTGCCCTCTACAAATTCAATGGCACCCAATACTCCACTACAAGATCTACTCCAATGAATACACATGATCAACCAATCTCGCCTCCAAATTGGCTCCCACGGGCTGCCCAAACAATCTGGTCAACAAATTGTGACCCAACACACCTCTAATCGTTGCTACAACAAGTTGGCTTCTATTAGTGACTGGTTAGGGCACCCACAAGCTGCAAGAACCCTTAGAATAGTCACCAAACAACCCTTAAATGACTGCAGCCTCTCCTAGTATAGGTCTCCTCCTCCTTGCTGAAAGGATAGGGCATAGAACAACCCTCAACTAGCTCCATGCTTGCCCTCACTGAGATGCTATGGCCTACAGCCTAACACTCAGTCTTTCTGTAGCACAAAGCACCCTCCAAACACGAATTTAACCCCATACAAAGCCTCTAAATAAACCTGTTATCTCTCTGCGTCCACGCTACTAGATTAGGCCTTCAATTAACCCCACAACAACCCTACGCATAGCCTTTCTGTGTGGTTAAAGGCCTGCGGCCTTATCACAAGTCTATCCTCCTTCAACGCCCCACTGAGACAGAGGTTCCAACCCTCAAGGCAGCCCTTAAACAGCATACAAACCTTACCTCTTCCCTCGGCTCCCTTCCTGCAATCTCGTCCTCCAAAACTAGCCTTGAAACAATCCTCAAAATCACCTCGTTGTCCAGTCTTTTGGTGCGGCCTTCCAACACAGGGCCTCGGCCCTTCTTCCAACAAAACTTGGCTTCCAACCAATCCTTGGTCACCTACAAAAACCCTTGACACAGACCTAAACCTTTGCTGGTGTCCACCCTTCATTTGTTGTGGCTAGGGCTGAGAGATAACCTCTCCAACGAGCTCTCTCCAAGGTATATGTTGCACAAATGGATGCTCAAACAAGATGTGTTCACCCTTTATTTATATCCATTAAAGGGGCTCCACGAATTGATGAAGAGACACATCTATTGGACAAATTTTACTTCAAACTTACATGACTTGAAAACCAATAATTAATTGTCAACTTCAAAAATTCATTTCTCCATTTCTACAACTCGGAATTCGACAATTCTCAAAGCATTAGATTCTCCTTTCTGCCCTCTATCGTCTCATTTCATCACATGTAGAAATGTGCTTCCAGAATTGCCCCAAACACGATTGGGTGCAAAAACCCATCCTTGGGTTCCAAGCCCATAATTGACCCTTGTGGCACTTTGCCTTCCAAACCCTGAACCCTAGGGCTTGGAGTACCTCCCAAGCTACACAAATCAACACTCCCTCTTAGCGAGGGAGGTACTTCCAAGACTAGGAATTACTTCGTCATCATCATCACTGCTCGCAACACTTGCCCAACTCTTGGTGCTCACAATCGTAGCAATCCTTGTACGGTGAACTACGCCCTACTAGATAGTAGAAAGTGTCGTTGTCACTGTTGGAAGCACCCTGCTTCATCTTCTTATCTTGTAATGTCTTCCACTCTCTCCATGATTCCTTCTTGGTAGTTGTAGGATCACCCTTGCTCCCCACTAACCACGCGCTCTTCTTGGACTGCAGAGTCTCCCTCTGAATCTGCAAGCTCCCTCTCAAACTCGACTCCCTCGAGTCTCTGGAACCTGGACCTTCTTCTCGGGAAGGTGTACCTTCTTCTCGAGAACCTGTATGTGCTCCTCTGAAGCCTGCACCTGCACTTGTTCCTGCTTCTCCAGAACCTGCACCTGCTCCATCTGCTTCTTTCCATGATCCACACACTTGCCCATCAACCTGTAGAGACCATGCTCTCTAGCTTCGGGTATAATCCCATCGGACTTAGAGCCTTTGGGTTTGATTCTTACCTTCCCATCCTGGAACAAGACCTCAAACCCCATTCCTCTTGATCATCGGGATGGAAATCACACTATATATAAGTCATGGTACAAACAGTACATCTTGGACCCACATCACACGTCCTGCTGACTCTTGTCACCCAACACCATGTGCAACTTCGAGTCCCATTCAACTAGAGTCTCAAAAACCTCCTGTGACCTTGTCATATGCTTCGTTGCACCACTGTCTGTGTACCATCCATCCTCATTGATAGTACCCTGCACGAAATGAGAAATCACAGCAAAGTCCTTCTCTTCCAATCTCCTGGTGAGATCATCTATCTCAGCTGAAGTGGCAACACCAGCAACCTTCTTTCCTTTCCTTTTCTCACCATCTCCCTTCTTCTTCATTAGACATATCAATGAATAATGACCCATCTCGCCACAGCTGAAACACTTGACTTTACTCAAGTCCCTTTTCTTACCCTTCATTCGCATTGCAAGAGCCATGTCATCGTCGAAAGACTTCTTTGGATGAAGATCCTCATCTCGCAACTCTTCCTGAATGAAGTCGTCCCATAACCTATTCCAGTCTGGCAATTTCTCTCTGGCAACAATTCCTTTGATGAACGACTTCCATTCCTTGGTGAACCCTTTCAAAGCAATACTCACCATATCTCCATATGAAATAATCACACCGACGGCAGCAAGCTCATCTTTGACCTGAGACAATCTTGTCAGATATGAAGTCACGCCTTCACCCTTTATCATTTTGGTGGACTTCAACTTATCCTCCAATACCAATACTCAGTTCTCATTCTTATTCTGGAACAAATTCTGAAGAGTCAATCACATCTCATGTGTAGTGTTCTTCCCGTACAAATGAGGTATTAAGGCATCCTTAACCATCTATGATGACCAATCTCGCCCTCACATCCAAATCTTCATATATTTCCAACTTCTTAGAGTTAGTTGGCTTCTTGATCCCTTTCTCGGCGAACTCCTTAATCTTGATGACTAGCAGGACCAACTTGATCCTTTCCTTCCAAGGACTATAGTTGGACAACCCCTTCAACCTATCCTCATACTGGATACCTTTCTGCAACTTTGACATTGTAGTGAGCACTTCACTTACAATGTGACCAATTCCCTCTCACAGTGTACTTCGTTATGCACAACTCTGATTTACTTACTTCCAAAGTAGCTCAAACACGCTCTGATACCATGTTGAATTTCCATGATCTTGGGTCTAGGTTAGAATCTTAAAATCTCTAATGCTACCAAACCAAGAATCTCAACAAGAACTACTTTGCACAATGGAAATATAAAGCAGTAGATCACATATGCACAAATATACATATTTTTTAACAAAATTGTACAATCACCAATCTTCGTTATATTAAACCAAATCTGAATAATACAACAGTACATGGTATACAAGATAATATGAAAAACTTATCTCGAGTTTCGATGTCGTATCTTTTCATGTCAGTTCTTCGCTCTTGTACTGCTCACTAGTAGTGCCTTAGTCAATCAAGGCCACTACACATCAAGAATCTAGGAGGGTTGCCACCTAACAATGTTGCATGTCACTTCTACTGCATGTACACAGGGTCATCAATCTACTCTCTAGGTTGGCCAATTCCCGAGCTCCAATCTGCCTTCTAGGAGCCTTTTTCATCCATCAAAGAGCTACTCATAAAGCTACAAACTTCACCCAATCTTCAACTATCTTCGTCACTTCAAGATGGCTAGTCTAGGGCTACTTTGGGTAGCCAACGCACTGCCCTCTGTTGATTTGGGGTAGCATCAGATCTGCTTTAGCCACGAAACTTGGTGCAAAGGTTGGGGTACATGAGATCTCCAATACCCAGAAAGAGATTGGGCAGATTCTAAACATATCAAGAGATATTAAAACAATTAATATTTTTAATGGAGTCCCTGAGTCTAAACTTAGGGAAAATAAAATATTAATGTGTATTAATATGAATCTGTGTTAGAATTGTCCAAAAGACATGGATCAAGCCAGATCTAATCTTAGCCATTGATTAGGGACTTAATCTCGGTCGTTGATATGTGAACAAGAAAAGAATAAGAGGAGGCTTGAGGGTCACTTGGAGAATACACCAGAGTGATCAGTCATTCTATTCTCTAGAGCGAGGTTTGCTAAGAGAGATAGAATCAATGATCAGTTGCAGCGAGGGGCAGTGAGTATGAGGCAGAGAGACAAGGACAGTGCCAAGAGACCAGCGCAGAAGCAGAGAGAGGCAGACACAGAGCTAGAGGGAGCAGTGAGTATGAGGCAGAGAGACAGGGATAGTGCCAAGAGACCAGCGCAGAAGCAGAGAGAGGCAGACGCAGAGCTAGAGGGAGCCACGCTGAAGCAGCAGAGACTACACAGAGCTAGAAGGGCCTGCGGCATCCACACATAGGCTATAGGAGTGACGCAGAGAGCCAGAGAGGCTGCACAGAGCCTTAGTAGGTTGACGCAGAGTGTTTTAGGCTAACATAGAGGCCAACAGGGCTGACGCTGAGCTTCAGATTGTGCTGGAGAGGGATTTTGTGGAGCAGGCTTTCCAAATCAGTGTTGCACGAAGCGCCTCCCCCCCCCCGGTTCCAAGCCCCGAAGCGCGTCCCGTACGGAAGCGCCTAGGAAGCTTGGTCGGAAGCGGCGCTTCCGAATTCGGAAGCGCCGCTTCGGCATTTTTAGACGCTTCCTGGAAATTTGGAAGCGTTGTACGGAAGCGTCGCTTCCGAAGCGCCGAAGCGTGCTTCGTACGGCGCTTCGGGTGTCGGAAGCATGGCGCTTCGGAGGAGGAAGCGTACGCTTCCTAGACGCTTCCGTACGCTTCCAGGAAAGCTTCCGGAAAAGCGTTTAGAAAATCGTTTTTTTTTTCAATTTTTTTTAAATTTTAGGTGAGTTTGCTTGTTGGGGTGGGTCCACCTTGGGTTAGGGTGACGAATG
>APFE030934393.1:3924-30157 GCA_000404065.3 Pinus taeda | reverse complement strand
TTGTATTAACTTGTAGATGCTTCAAAATTGTAATATGGAAGTCTATTGCAGTTAAAAACTAGGAAAGCCAAAATTACATAATGTGTCTGCCTCCCCTACTTCCTAACAACCATCTATCCCTAAAATTGCATGTTCTCCGCCTATACTAACCCTGATGAAAATCAGCTGAATGGATCAGCTATTTCATTCACTTTTTAATTTACAATTATTTTTAAAAATAAATTAATAAAAGAAATGTACAACTAAATTAATATATTTTAAAATTAAATTAAATTTAACCTCTAAAAAGCTCCCACCAAGATATTTAAAAATTTAAATAAATTTAAACTTTTAAAAGCTACCTTAAGATATTTATAGCTTACATTTACCATTTATAAAAAAAAATTACGAGAAAATTTTAAATTAAAATTATTTTAATATATTAAAAAATAAAATCTTATTACAATATTATTATTAGAATTAATTGATTTTATAAAATAGATTTATTTAATAATGTACTAATATTTAACTTTTATTAAATAAATTAATGATGTATTAGAATATAAATTATTGTATTTTAATTTTTCTTTTGTCAAATTTTTATCATTGCTATTGCTACAATTTATTGCTAATGCTATCAACATTTAATTCTATCTCAATATCTTAAGTGTTTTTGGTTGGGTATAAGCCTTCCATGAGAATACAATATAACCAGTATCATGCTTTAATGTCTCCTCTGTCGTATCATTCTTATCCCCATTTAAGTGGCTAAGGGTTCTTGAGTACCTAGTAATTGCTCGCCTTAATTAAGATACCATATCCAACCATTGCAATTGTTTAGTCAAGTGTAGTGGCCCATGCACCATTAAATATGCCCTACTTAACCAACAAAATTTGGTTATTTGCACTAGCTAACTTATTCATATCTTCCTTATGACTTCTACAAAGTAAAATAATAATGTATTTTGCCTATTAAACTTATGTAAAATATGCTATGCTTAATATAATAAATTATAAATCTTCATAATATTGTGTCTTGATTTTTCTTTTTCCAAACTTTTGTCATGGGAGCTGCTACAATTCATGGTTAATGTGATCAACATCTAATTGGATATCTATATCTTTAGTGTTTTTGATAGGATATGATCTCTCAATTATAATACAACATAACTCTTATTGTGCTTTAATGTCTATTCTAGTGTATCATTCTTGTGCCCATTTAGGAGAGTTGTTGAGTATCTAGTAATTAATTCCCTTAATTAAGGTTAAGTATCCAACCATTGCATTTGTATGGTCAAGTGTAGTGGGCCATCTACCATTAAATATTCCGTACTTAAAAACAAAATTTGGTGATATTCACTAGCTAAATTTTTCATCTCTTATTCTTTTTCAAGGACACTATAAAAACATAACCACTTACTTTTCTATAAAACATGAAATATTTACTATCTTCTATTCCTACACAAATTAGCTATTGTTATTTGGATATCTAAGTCATCCTTAAAAGGGACATATTCAAAGTCATTAATAATTGTTTCTACTTCTTTACATTCAATTTATATGAAAACAAAAGAAAACAATGATTTATTCTCTCATGAATTAGATAATGTCATTATTAAAATTTTTATTATTATTACTAAAATAAAATATAAATTTTAAGCAATATTATAACAAAACTCCCCAAATATGTAGAATTTATGAAAATGAGTTGGCATATACTATGATTTGTGGAGGGCTTAATACCCGTCAAGTAAGTTGTAGGTTCAAATGTCATGACAAATGGTTAATGGTGGAAACTATCTATGGGGAAATCCAATTTCAAGTGAACCTAAACTTGATACTTGGTAGAATTGGAAATAACCAAGTACCAAGTCTTTCTACCAAGTACTTTTAAATATCTCAAAATAAAAACCTATATAATGAAATTTTAACCATTAATATTAATTTACAATTCCAAAACTACTTTTAAATTTTTTATTCGAATTATAAAACAAATCCAATTCATAACACTGAAAAAATCCATCTTAACTGAAAAACTCCATCTTTACTGGATATAACTATCTTAATGCTAATAAACAAATCCATCCCAACTAAATTTAATACACAAATACATCTTAACCATATTTAACTATCTTCATGCACAAATGCATCTTAATATTAATCATTAAGCCTTATTATTGTACCTTTGTGACTCTGCACTGGCCCTTTACAGTGTTGTATGGATACCCAGAATCAAAAGCAGCGTAAGTCAAAATGCCCTCCGCTGTTGCAATTGAAGTATTCTCTAGTGCAGTCTAAGAATTGCTGCACTGAAAAGGGAAAACAACGAGCCTGTTTTGATATAGTGGAGGCCCTCTACAACAGCTACAGCCTTAAACGCTCTAACAACATTCTACAAGACCAAAAAATAAACAATATGTCAGCTATAACAGAAAATAATAGTGTATCAAGAATATATCTGTTGGCTGGTCTTCTCGATACACAATATTATTTTTTGTTATAGCTGATATATGGCTTATATTCTATTTTCTGGTATTGCATATTGTTGTTGTGCATTTCAGTTGTAACTGCTGTAGAGGGCATCAACTTTTACAAAGCAAACAATTGGTTTAACCTATCAGTGCCGCAATTGCTAGACAGGAATCCAACAGGCTATAATTGCACCACTGGAGGAGCTATGGAATATATAATAGACTCTATTATAGCCTCACTGGAGGAGCTATGGAATATATAATAGACGCTGGAGGGATCAAATTTATCAAAAGAGGCAGCTTGGATTCCCTATCAGCGCAGCGATGGTTAGACTTCACACATGTCTGGGAGGAACAGAAACAGGGCTGCCCTTGAAACACTAACCATTACGAAAAAAGAAATAACTGATCGATATAATTCACAAAATAACCAGAAGACCACCCCCATAACGAAAAAAGAATAACTGGTCAATTACGCAGGTCTCCCAGAAATCATGTGAATTGGTGGACATAAACCAGAAGGGCATCTTGTTATATAGTAACTCGGACGGAATCCAGTGACATCATTAGTGGCGTATAAGTAGCCAACTTACAGGCCATGATGCGTGAACAGAGAACATTTGGTTCACGCGCAATCGTGAAATATTATTTAGGGTGGAAGTTGACCCACGAATTGGGGAACGGAGAACATTCATTTCACGCGCATAGATGAAATATTATTTAGGGTGGAAGTTGACCCACGAATTGGGGAACGGAGAACATTCATTTCACGCGCATAGATGAAATATTATTTAGGGTGGAAGTTGACCTGCGCACATGAATTTTCTTCCTTAAAATATGGAGATGGAATCAAGCGAGTTAACGCGCGTCACTTCATCGCTCAGTGCACCCCTGATACCAACTTAGAGGCTATGATTCCTGAAAAGGGAATATCCGGTTCAGGCCGGCATTGGTGAAATCTTATTCAGGGTAGGAGTTAACCCGCGCACATGAATTTACTACTTCATTCCATTACTCGCTGTATTCATCATGACGTTATTCACTGAAGGAGGCGTGAATAACGTCCGAAAAGGAAGGAATGGATTTTGAGAACGGTATCAAATTTGTTGTATCCGTGCCGATTACATAGTCGTTGAAGCGCTCTGTCATTTTCATGTTCAGTGTATCCATCTTCGTGAATAATTATGGAAAACGAGGGAAGGGTTTCTGATACAGGTATAATTCTTTTGTTGTTGTATCAATGCAGATTGTAACTTGTTGAAGCCCGAGTTATTTGCTCTCTGTAATGACACGTAGGTTTAATTCTTCTGGAGTCTATTAAGATTAGGATTCAATAATTAAGTGACATAAGTTTACTTGTCCTTGAATCTATCAAGATTAGACTTTATTAATGGAGTGAACTGATGTGCAGCTCCCTAGAAATGTCCGTAGAAAAAATAATAAAATAAAATCAATGCGGATCACACCAACCCCTTACAATAAGCTTGGCCAATGAAGAATGCTTCGGTGGCGCCCTTAGTGCAATGCTGATCACACTCACCCCTCACAATAAACTGGGCCAATCAAGAATGCTTCGTTAGTGCCCTTAGCCATTTTAATCCGTCCCACTTGAGAAGGTGTGTCCGAAATTCTTATAAAATTGACAAAATATGTCGACAAGCCTTTTCGATTGACATCATAATTCCAATTATCATCCAATTTAAATGAAAATGATTTTAATAAGTAAAATCTCAGAAATATATCTATTCCTTGTACTTATTACCCATTTAGATTTGACGGCCACCATTTCAGGTCCTTCGGCTATAAATCATAAATTTTGGTGTTACATGTGGTTGTTTTTTGTGTGGAGATGGAAATTTTTTTTGGTGTACTTAATGACAAGTAAATTGTGGTGTAGGTGTAGTTGATGAGTAGTTTTCATGTCTTGAGGTTAATTTTCACAAACTTCTAACGATGCCACTCTCTAAATAGATTGTACATACAATATTTTATATAAAGTGGTGTGATTAGGGTCCATAGTGAAGCCTTGGTTTATAGAGCCCTCCATGTCATGGCCCCTAAGCCTATGGTAGTCTTTCAACCGTACTTGGCGATTTTTTTCATCAATACTTATGTTCATGGACTATGCCTAAACATATGTCCTACTTAGTTTGTGTTTCTCAAACAAGTAATTATTATGTTTCCTTTATACCAATGAACATCCATACACGTTCATTATCATCAACAATTATACATGAAGAACAAAAATGCACAGTATAAAGGGGGGGGCAACTCCCTCAACAATGAGTCTTCCCGAATACAATATATTATTCAACTTTACAATGTTTACAAGCTTTACAAGTATACTTCCGAAACACCAAGCTTCATACTTAGCCAATTTTACAACATGCCACACTTTCGTGTACCAACTAAAGTTCCTTGCACGAGCTCGGCAAGCGTGCTCTCACACGAGCTCCCAAACGCTTCTCAACCGATCTTCGTTTCGACGGGCACGTGACCTACCTATGTCACCCTTCACACTTTCACACGACGCGCAGGCAACCTACGCAAGTCACCCAAGGACACCTCCGCGTTTTCTCTTACATGGCAGGCGGGCGACCCACCGAAGTCTCCACCCGTGCATTCACCTGAATGGCGGGCGCCTTCACCCATGCCCTCACCCGATATACAAGCTTGTCCTACTATGTGCCTTTGCCCAAGAGCAGGCGCATCAATCTTCTGCGCCTCTTTTACGACCTGCACCTCGCACTTCTCCCTCTTTGTATCACCGAATGATCATCAAGTTCATTGGCTCCAAATGCTCCAACCTTCACTTGTATTTGTATGGATGGTAAGGCTAGTCGAGCTGCCCAAGCTGACTCATCCACCACATGTTTAAACACCCCTACACTTCGCACTTCACCATCAGATTGTGGTCGGCCTTCGTTCAAGTCGCTCCAATATGTAGGTCAGCTATGGGTTATGCCCAAATGGTCCCCCCGCCATATATAAACCATCGCTCCTCCTCTATGCGCATTTTTAACTTGTCACCTCTCACATTTGGTCGTAGATCTCAGAATTCATGTTTTCAACTCATTCCAACTGAGTTGCACTCCACGGTCATCATGCCAAGAACCACATGTCCTTACATCCTCCTCCACTTGAAGTCGTTGTCGTCCTCAACAACACCCACTTTGGTAGCCATCCACTAAGATCATCATCTCTAACTGTCTCATCCTTGGTCCATGACATTGACTTCTCCACATACTGCAAACATCCTTGCAACATATATAGAACCACCATCTCCATCATGTGTCATCCCATTCTTTGAACTATCATCCTTCTTGCCTGCCTGATGTCAACATCTCTCTGGTACACTACTAGCCCTCATTAGTTGAACTAGTCGAGTGATCAATCAAATTGTCACGCTCAAATCATAAGAATGTCCATCCTTATGCCTTCACCAGTCTATCTCGGATTCTGACACATCATGGACTCACCAAGAATCTCTCCCATGCTCAGGTCCATGGAAACTCCATCCCATCTCCAACATGTCATGATGCTAATGCTAAACCATTCCTGCACCATCTGTCATACCTGCTCAAACTATTTTAAGGACTCACTGCCATGAGCAGCTAATAATGAGCCCCATATCCTATGTCATCTAAGAAGATGTAGAGGGAGTAGAGCCTAGAGGCTCACCCTTACTAATAAGCTCAATCCATTTGTCAGGATTCTTTATCTCCATCCTCTGTAGATATGCAACCCGATCCTCCCCTCGGACATTCGGCTTTACATAAGCCTCCTCGTCATCATCATCATCCTCAACCAGCTCTATCATTCTTGACAAATCCAAGATACGATCGGATAGTTTCCTGATAACCAATGACTTCTCGATAAGCTTTGCCTCAAAAGTAGACAATCGCTTACTCATGTCTTCCATGTGCTTTTCATCCTCCATTTGCATCACTGCCAGTTTACAATCAGGTCTAGTTACACCAATGGTTGGAACACCAATGGGTACATCTTCCCTTCCATCATAAATGTAAAGCTTCTTCAAATGTGGAACAATCATAGCATTAAATTGTTTCAAGAATTCCATCCTGAGTATAGCTTCATAGTCATCAATCCACACTATAGTGAAGTCGACATTCCCGATCCACTCACCTAGTCTTGTGTTCACTCTTTCACCTACACCAAGAAAACAATCAGGAGGAGAATTCATTGTCTTCATTGGTGCCTTCACTGATACAAAATTCAGCCTAATCTTTCTCGCAGTACCTTCACTAATGAAGTTGTGAGTAGCACCACTATCCGCCATAGTGAGTACATCAGCACTCCCAATCTTCATTTGAACATACTCCAAACTATTTCTTTTAGGATCTCTCAAAGATACCACCTCTGTAGCAGCAACAACTCCAAGAATCTCCATCATCCCCACAGAAGCTTCTTCATTCTTCGTATTAGACTGTGCAATAGTGGCCACTTTCGATCTTGAAGGACAATTCTTCACCATATGTGGTTCATCACATATCCAACACTTCAAGGCTTTCTTCGTCTTCATCTTATCATCCGATTTCAAAGCATCATCCTTCTTCTTCTCTTTTGGCTTATCGGACTTCTTCTTCCTCTCATCAGAAGTCTCATCATAATGCTCCACCAATTGATCCACAACAGCAAAAGCTTCCTCAAGTGTCTTTGTCTTCTGCCTCTTCACTTCATTGCGTACCCAAGGCTTCAATCCAATAATGAAGTTGAACACCTTGTCCCTCTCCACCATGTCAGGAAGTTCCATAACAACACTTGCAAACTCCTGCTGATATGTCTGTAGGTTCTCTGTCTGCTTTATAAACTTAATCTTCATGCTTGCTTCCCATGTTTCATCCTGAGGACTAAAGTGGGTCTACAAAGCCTTCTTCATGTCATCCCACGAAGTTATGTCATCAGCACTGCCATTGGCAATCTGATCCATCTTCCTTTGCCACCACATCTTAGCATCCTTCATCAAGAATTGAGCAGCTACCTTCACCTTTGTCTCATCATCAAATAGACACAAGAATTCCAAGTATTGCTCCATATCCCATAGAAATTTGCTAAGAGTTTTCACACTTCTTATACCATCATAAGATTTTGGTTCCTTGACTTTCACATGAGACACTCCTCCACCTGAGTTATTCCTCACTGCCTTCTTCAACACCGTGATCTTATCTCTGGCTTCATCAAGAGATTTCTGCAAGTTCAAGATTTCTGCCAAACCCTGATGTCTTGCCTCTTCAATCTCCTTGACCTTTACTTCAAATTGTGTACACATAAGATCAATGTACTCGTGTTGAGTCCGGAGTTCCTCCAGCTCTTCCTTCATCTTCGGAGTATCCTCTTGATATTTCATGACCAAGTCCATCTTCTTAGTCTAGTAAGACTCTAAGTCCTCCATTCTTTCCAATACCTTTTCGATCGACGCTAGCAAAGCACCCTTTCCAACATGGATAGATTGTCCAACCTGAGATTGACCTGCCATTTCTAATAGCTTTCTCCTTTCTGATCTAGTATAGACCATCCACCAGCTTCACCAAGTTGCCTACAAATCAAACCATCTCTTGTTCCAATTGTATGTGAAACGAGATTCCTTCACCTATAAGTAGGTGCTTCCACTGTCACCAATTGTCAAGATTCTTCAACCTTGAATCAATTTCACTCTTCAATACTAGCACCTGTTCACAAGCTCTGATACCACCTGCACTTCAGTGTAGGTGTGTAGGAGCTTCAACCTTCAATGTCCGAATCAGCTGCTCTGATACCACCTGTCACAGTCCCCAAGCCTACGATAGTCTTTCAACCATACTTGGCAAGGTGTGGCACCACCGAATACTTTCTTTTCACTAATACTTATGTTCATAGACTACGCCTAAACATATGTCCTAAGTTTGTGTTTCTCAACCAAGTAATTATTATGTTTCCTTTATACCAATGAACACCCATATACATTCATTATCATCAGCAATTATACATGAAGAACACAATTGCACAGTATAAAGGGAGGGGCAACTCCTTGAACAATGAGTCTGCCCAAATACAATATATTATTCAACTTTACAATGTTTACAAACTTTATAAGTATACTTGGGAAACAACAAGTTTCATACTTATCCAATTTTACAACATGCCGCACCTTCGTGTGCCAACAAAAGTTCCTTGACCGAGTTGGGCAGGCGCACGCTCACATGAGCTGTCAACCGCTCCTCAACCGAACTTCGTTTCGATGGGTGGCCGACCTAATCAAGTCACCCTTCACACTTTCACACCATGGGCAAGCAACCTACCCAAGTCACCTGAAGACACCTCTGCATTTTCTCTTACATGGCGGGCGGGCAACCCACCCGAGTCTCCACCCGCACCTTCACCCAAACGGCAAGCGCTTTCACCCACGCCCTCACCTGAGATACAAACTCGTGCTATCGTGTGCCTTTGCCCAAAAGCGGGCGCATCAATCTTCTACGCCTCTTTTGCAACCCGCACCTCGCACTTCTCCCTCTTTGTATCACTAAATGATCATCGAGTTTGTTGGCTCCAAATGCTCCATCCTTTGCTTGTATTTGTATGGATGGTAGGGTGAGTTGAGTTGCCCAAGTTGACTCATCCACCATATGTTTAAACGCCCCTACACTTCGCACTTTGCCATACAATTGTGGTCGACCTTCGTTGAAGTCGCTCCAATATCTAAGTCGGTCGTGGGTTATGCCCAAATGCTCCCCATGCCATATATAAACCATCATTCCTCCTCTATTTGCATTTTTAACTTGTCACCTCACACATTTGGTCGTAGAGCTCACACTTCATGTTTTCAACTCATTCCAACTAAGTCACACTCCACGACGGTTGTGCCAAGAAGCGCAAGTCCTTACACTCCAGGTGTAATGGTGCATGGGGCTTCCGAGATAATTAAAAAACAAAAAAATAAGTTGATTAGAGGAAGTGATGGGCTTTGGGTGGAACACTACCCACTATTAGTTTACCACTAGACCAACCAACCACATGACCATGAAAGATCTTTGTGGAATAATGGCTTGAGGAGGGTTCCTATTGTAGTGAAACTAGCCCATTGAAATCTCGATAGGCCACTTGGTTCATGAAGGAAGTTAAATGGAATAACGATAATCATGGTCGTGGAGTGTTACGTGCTCGGGGATGGACCCCAACATGGCTTGATGTTTAGGCACCTTGATTATCGTTAGAATAGGAAATGGGGAGGCTATTCTACCCGGTCTGACATGATGTTGATGTGGTTGGGCTCTACAAGGATTTCGGCCTTTGGAACATTAGATTGAGGAAATTATGTGTTCCGAAGAACAAATTGTATAATAGGGCAGAATATGACATTGGTTTGGGTGTAGCACCATGGTATCAAGATGGGTTGGGGTGTAGCAACTAGCTCCTTGGCCTTCACTCAACTAGTTTAACTAGAAAAGCAATAGTGAAGACTAGAGCCAAGGGAACCTCATCAATATGGTGTGGACTGATGGGCTCCACATTGGTGAGTAGGTCTTGCGCATTAGCTAGTTCTTGTGCTAACATTTGAAACTGCAGAGTGACTAGACCTACAATAGAATGGTAACTTATGGTCACGCCAAGCTAGCATTGTGGGGCCAGCTCGAGACAGGAAAGGTAACTTGAACTTTCTAGTCATGATAGGGTCTTTTAAATGGTTCAAACTTCTAATAGTCATAAATTTCGATCCTAGATTAGGACTAAGATAAAAATGATGTCACTAGAAAAATGTTGACTAGTTCAACACAATGGGGGTGTTAGTTTTAAGTATTGAAGAGTTTGAAAATTGATGTTGTTGTAGCACCATCTTCATGACAAACCCTAGATATTGGGTTAAACTAGGTAACCCTCCCATAACCTAGGATACTCAAGTGGGTGGGATATGGTTACAAATGATATGTGGTATAATTGGTAATGACAATTTATAACAAAGACTTAACAATAGTAAATTCTATTGAATTGTGTTTACTTGATCGAGTTTATATTTCTCGATGCAAGAAAAAATCATTCAATTAAAAACACTTGAATGATGTGCTACATTTTATATTTGATAATTTTATGTTATCAAACATTTAGTTTTTATGATTGATTCTCGATCTACAATTAACCTCCGACACATGTAATGATATGAATTGTAGTGATACTAAGTTCTATAACATTTTTATGAAGTAGGGATGTTCTATATTCTCACATGTATTTGGTTATTTTTATTATTACTAGTTGTAGAAAACCCCCTTACGTATAGATTAATAATATAAAGTTGTAAATGATATCAATGATTCACATTAAAATGTAATATCTACAGAAATTGAAATTCCATTATGTATAGAAAAAATTTATGTTATTGCATTATAACTATCATCCATGTTTTCAACTTCAGAATTTAGAGGCCATTCGTTGGTACTAATGACACTGAGGAAAATTCTGATCATAATAAGAATACTTATCCCTCAAAATGTGTTGGTAAGTAGAGGAGGAAAAATGGTAAAGCTTCCAAACTATTATCTAGGAAACTTGTTTTCTTCAAGTATTGAAGATTATGTACATTTATATACAATTCTAGTTTTGAGTAATTAATTAGATAAATAGTGTACAACCCTTGTTCAATTGCAACCTATTATATTTTCAAATTTCATTATATCATTTCCATTAAACTAGTTTACATAATAGCCATATTAGATGATCCTCCATCGCAAAGGGAATGGTTTCACGTGAACTATGCCAAAGGTTAGTAACCTTATAGCCAAAATAACCTTGCAATGAGAAGAAAAATGACTCGCTAGCTATAAAAAAAAACATAACACTGTGAATTCTATGTTCAGTTTCTATAAATAAACTTTGAGCCATATAAAATGTAAATGACCAAATAGAATAACGAACTCATCTAATTACATTGATTTGAATCCAAATAAGAATTTCATTTTGTAACTACTTATGAGCATGGAAGAAACAACTTTACTAGTTGAACAAATTTTAGTGGATTTCCAACTACGAAGTTTAACTTTAATAATCCATGAAAGGTTGTTGAGGTCCTTAACACAAGTTGTAGGATTATAGGACAAATATGTTATGTGTGGTGGCTGCAACATTAGGAGAAAGTGAATCAATCAAAGTCATCTTCATTTTTCATCCAACAAAGAGGGTTCTCTTAATCTTATGGATGGTGAGTACACATGAAATACTTTCATCTATTGTTGCAAACATAGAAGGAGATATAGATAGTGTTTTTTATATTATCTTACAATAGGAAAATATGACAAAGTTTTTGCCAATTCTTCAAGAAAATATTGAATTTCATCCCCCACTATCTCACTAATTATCTCTCATTTGACATTGAGTGCATCTATAATCACAATTACCACTATGTAATTGTTCACTAGGTGTCATTAAAGTGTGATATGGGCTTATTGATAGTGTAAATGTGATGTTTGGTAAGTAACTCAAGTCCAATTAATTTAAGCTACATAAATAGTCCATTCCATTAACTTGTTACTTTTTTCTTAAAAGTGTATTCGTTGGACTATTTACATTTTTAATAAAGATGCTCATTGCCTTAGCATTTAGCCTTTTAGTATATATAATATATGATAGATATATATATATATAAATATATATATAGATATATATATATATATATAAATATTATTTATAAACTTGTTCCTGTTAATATTATTCTTAATAGTAAATACTTTTATTTTGTTCTCTAATTTAGCAGGAATAAAATGTCTATTTAAATGAATTAATACAATAGGTGAGTTTCAAACGAGGATGGGAAGAACTTTACTTGTCATTGACAAATAGTGGTTCATTGAAGCATATGTCATTATATGTCAAGGAGTTGTTCTCTCCAAATAAGTATATAACAATGATGAGGTAATTGCAGTTTGTGCCCAATGTAGCATAATAATGAACTTAGGTTTAATTGGAGATTGAACATTAATAAATAAACCTAATAATCATATGTTCCAAACTTTGTGAGAAAAAATCCATGCATATTAAGGCTTGGTGTGACCCAAGCCATATCCTAAGATATTTCTAATGTCTTAGTTAGAGTTTCCAATACTCATGCCACATATTAGGTGTGCTAATGATCTCAGAAAACACAGTCTACCACACTTAAAAAAAAAATAAAAAAAAAAAATAAAAAATTATTTTATAAATTTTAATAAACATTTTAAAATCACTAATTCAGTTTTCTAAAACTAGTATTTTAATTTAAAATTAAAGGAAAGAAAGCATAATTATTTTATAAATTTTAAAAATCACGAATTCATTTTTCTAAATTAGTATTTTAATTTAGAATTAAATTAAAAAATTTAAAAGAAAAATAAAAAAATAAATTTAGACTATTTAAATAAATTTGAAATGAAATTTATATTTTCGATCCATATTTTAAAAATTAATATATATATATATAATATATAATATATATTATATATATATATTATATATAAACTATCATGAACAACGTATAATAAAAATAAAATAAATTTATAAAGTGAATAATTATATTTGAATATGAAATGAAAAAAAGATATATAATAAATATTTGAAAGATAATTATTTGTCTTTTAAAGAAAAACCTCACACTTATGGCATATTAGAGGTCAGAGTTCTATGTGATCCAAAATTGTATTTTTATTTTATTTTATTTAAGGATATAGTTTGATTTAAAATTTAACAAATTGTTTCTAGGGTATTTTAATTGGTTAATACGAGAAATGAGAAATCGTTGAAATTTGAAAGGTCGAGGTTCAAATTCCATCTATTATGACGTAGGCTATGGGGAAGAAGAAATATTATAGTGCTTAGAGGTTTACTTAGAGCTATGTGTGAGGGAGGCTTCTAGGTTCCTTTAAGTTACCAAAAAAAAAGTTAACAAAAACATTTTTATCTATGTTTTATCTAAAATTGAACATGTTATTGTTCTATATGTATAACATAAATCATTACGATCTTTTCTTAAATTGTGTTTTTTCATTTATATAGAAATATTACATCTTGTATAACATTTTACCAAATATTACAGATCTCAAATTCTACTACATTTATTGGCAAGTAGGTAATTTTCCAAATGAACAATAGGCTTCCATGTATTTTAGAAAGAGGAGAATCTATAAGGAATATAAGCACACATGAGAAACAAAATTATAATGCAAACATGACTCATTATACATATGGAGATGTGACGAGGGTTGGGTTGTCTCATCTCGAACTAGGTGATAGTAGAGGCCAAAACGCACAATCAATATGTTTCTCCATGTAAACGATTATGCATTCCATGCGGTCTATCTTTTCCTCAATATGGCATTATCCCATCTACAGTTTTGCAATGTGTTGAGCATATACCATTGGTTTGTTTAGGTGTTATCCATAAAAGAAATAATGACATTTCCATCATCATGTTGGTCTTTATTCAACTACTCCACAAGAATTTTAACTTGATGGTTTTGTCTTTCAATGTTTCCTTGTCCAAGGTCATAATTGTGTGAAGACGAGGACGGTTATCATTATTTGAGTCAACTATATATTTATGGTCAAAAGCCTCTAGGTGATTTTGGCTATAATGTCACCATTGCCTTACATCGCTAAAATTCCCTTCCACGCTAATGTGTTATCAAGTAATTCAATGTAGAACAAAAGACAAGGAAAATAGAGCGATTAGAAAAAAAAACTTAAGTTGTACTAGTCATGCCACAAACCTCACTAACTATGGCAAGAGGGCAATGGAAACATGAGACCAAATAGAATCCTATCTAGCAGAACCACAACCCACTATAATTGTACCAATACAATAAAGTGCTTGTAAGTTCTAAGCAATAATTAACTCAAAAGACCCCAATGAATCATCAAATACAACTGACCATACTCCCACAAAGAGGTACAATTTTGGGTACTTTAAAACCATAGAGATACCAAGTGGTACCCTCTAGCCACAAGATGATGGAGAAGAGTCAAAAAGCTTTAATGACCGCTAGTTCCCTTCGTTTTAGCTTGCGCAAACCCCAAATATGTAAAACTAAAGGAAAAAGAAATCCATAAAACAAACAATGTAACCAAAAGCCATACGAATCGTGATCACCATTACAATAAAAGATGGCCTCTATGCCAAGAAAATCCATTTAAATGGTTCAAGAATAACTAAGATAGTCTAGACCATATGAATAAAGCAAATTAAATCGAGATGGTGTTCGACCTTCAAGAGGGAGCACCACTTCCAATCCATAGAATTAGGCGCTTTCGCCACCTTAGAACAACCTAAGATACACTATAATCCATGGTGTACAAAATTTTGATACCGAGGTCCCAATCGAAGTGCACGAGAGGCAAAAGAAACATGTGCACTAAACTTCACCATCGAGAATACTCCATGACCCACCAACTTGACTAAACCATATTGAAGTGAAACAAACCCAATACAAACATACTACATCACTAGACACTAAGAAATTGGGTTCAATATCTAGCCACTATCATACCGTTTTTTCCTCTTTGCAAAATCTCCTCCAACAATGACGAAAGCACCAAATAACCCTTATGCGCGCTCTAGATTACCTCTCCCACACTTCCTCTGCATGATGGAGGGGCACCATGCCACCTATGCCTCAAATGTTATGGGGAGTGGAGGGGTCAAAGACACCATCCCCAATTCCCTATTGTCTTCATTCTTCTACCGTTATGAAAGAAAATTACTATGATATTGAAAATTTATTTTTTTTATCAAATCTATGTTGTAAATAAAATTAATTCTGTTACAAATAAATTCTGTAAATAATAATTATAATACTATAAGGTTAAATTTACCTTATTAAAATACAAACCATAAAGATAAATTATCATGATTTTATTTTTATTTTATTATATAAAATGAATGAAATATTTGTGATATAATATCAACGTAGATTCATATTAAGCCTATATTTCTCATTTATGGAGAGGAATCAAATGTATTAACATCAATCAAATTTATTAAGTTGGAAATTTCCTTTACAATGTAAACTTTCAAAAAGAGTTTGCATTGCCTTGATTTGTTTTTTAACTTGATAGATCTTAGCTTAAGATGGATACATGTGTCAAATATTTGTTAAGTATACAAATAATTGGGCATCCCTTTGGTTTTAGGTAAAACACAAACATAATGTTTTAATGATAGTTTTTTTTTATACTTTTAATGACTTTATATATATATATATATATATATATATGGAGAGAGAGAGTGTGTGTGTTCCAATATGGGCTTTGAAAATATTTTATTCATGGACAATGCATTCAATTGCTTTTTTGATATTAGTATATTTTTAAATAGAAACCTAACTCTATTAGGAAGTAGAAAACCAATATTCATGGAATAGGATCTCCAACTATATATACATTTAACTATCTTTATATTTTTTCATTTAGATTTAAATTTTTTGTAAACAACTCCGAAAAAAGGGTGATTTTTGTGTTGTAGATAAGAATTTCTCATTTTATATTGTAAAGGGGGGTGGAGAAATGAGATGTGAGAGGATGGGGATGGCGAGAGATTAATTGAAGGCCATGACTAAGTAATCATGCCAAGGAGAAAGGAGGATTACTAAAATGTATACATAGAAATTTCAAATAATAGAATTTTGAGAGTTATTCTTTGGTTTATATATGAGAATAATTTAATCCAATATAAATCACGTCTTTAGTTTCTTTTTCTTGCATCACACATGCCAAAAGAAATCTAAGCCAGGAGATTGAAGACCTAGGTCTCACTCTATTTCTCAGTTTTGGGATAGACTTGAATATTTTTAACTTGTCCATATATGATGCTTTTTCCTATGCTTCAACACACCAAAAAGTTGAAACTTTGAGCTTACTAAATCATGACAATATGGGGAATTCACTCGAGGAGAAATACCATAGCCTCTGCATTCAATGAGGGGATATATATTGAGGAAAAATTAACATAATTATATCATATGTGGTAAAGACTTTTTATATTGGGAGGTATAAAGAATGGAGGTCAACATTAATGAAAAAATATAAAGGGGGATACAAAATGTTAATGAAATATGAAGTGAAAGCAGAGGTTTTTTAAATTGGGAAGTCTGTTGGGTTTGTATTGATAGGGGGTTAAATAATATGATTTTTAGAGGTATTTTTCAATATATAGTAAAATTAAGGGTATTGTTTACTATGCCATGAACAAACTTGATATGTGAAAGGTCCATTGAGTGAAACCCTCATGCATGGACACAGCCAAACCCTTATGTAAATCAAGCAAAAGAATTTCAACAACTATGATTAAAATGCACACTTAAATTGGGAACACTATTCATACATAAACATAAAATAAATACAATATCTCACTAAATTCTACAGAACAAGATAAATTTTATTTTGACAATTTTACTCAATCTTATTTTTTATCCACACTATCATTTTCTATCTTTAGTATCCCCTAACTCTAAAATCACCATTTTTTTAAATGCTTCCATTACATAAGAAAATAAACTCCCTTAACTACATGAAACAAATTCAATCCTTCTGCTAATATTTTTTTTTATATAATTCTATTTTTTATAATTCTATCCATTCTTCTAGCAACTTAATAACGTTTCAGCCTAACTTCTTAATGGCTTACATCCCTTCTTGACTACTTTTAGAAAATACTATAAATTAAATAAAAAAAAAATTAAGGGAAACAACTTGCTTCGGTAAATGCGCTTACCTAAAGAGTAAAATTGATTTTCTATGGGAATATGATCCTATATCATAATTGATTTATCAAAACTAAATATATTATAAAATGTAATTTAAATTAATGTATAAAGGATAATAATTTATTCTCACAATTACTTGAGTTACATTGTAACCTATGCAACAATATAAAGTAAATGACATGTGCATAATGATCAAAATACTCACTTCACGATGGATTTCAAGTTGGTTAAAACCTAAAAAAATAAAAAATAGTTTATTTATGACATTATTACTTAATTTATATACAAGATAAATATAAAAAGTTATATATAAATATATATAATATAATAATTTACAAAAAAGTAACAAGATCTTAATATTGAGAATTATCAAGTTGGAGATTCTTAATTTGTAAATAAATTTGGTTACAATATTATGGATAATACCATGGCTTATCAATACCACATTCAAATAACCATACTCATTTCATATGACACTTGTTAATATAACATGTTTAATTAATCAATTTAAAAAAAAAAATTCATAAGTACTTCAAAATAAATACATATCACTTTTAATTTGTGTATAACTATTAAAATATATAAATATTTTCTAAAAATTACATTATTGCATCTATGTAATAATAATAAATGAAAAAAAAAAACTCCTATCTAAAAATAAACATTTTATAAACAATTTTTTAAAAACATTTAAATTAAATATAATTAAGAAATACAAGAATATTATTCCATAACATATTATTCCATAACTATTAATTAATATACAAATATCATCATATATATAATTATAATTATAATCGAGAGCAATATCGTTATAATATAATTGACTTAAATATTACCCCCACACTTCAGAGATGATGCTAACAAAACTAATGTTAAAATTAAAAAACAAGGCTTATACATGTAAGCATCTTGACTAATTACGGTGAGCCCAACAATGAATTAATTACATTTTTCAATTGGGGTTAGTTATTAGTATACAATTGATAACTATGTTGGTCCCGTCATTATTGTTTTACTTTTAAATATTAACAATAATTAGAATATGGTATTTAATATCAATAATAATAAAAAAATAAAGCAGTATGTTTATTAATGAAAATAATAATTTTAGATGTTAATTATAAAAGGCAAAGGGTTAATCAGCTTGCTTGTAATAGGGCATTAAATGCCTTGGTACATATATGCTCTATAACAAAATAATACAGTCTTTATTTTTAATTTATGTAGCCACTAAAAATTGTGTGTTATTTTGTTATAGAACATGTATGTACAAGAGTATTTAATGCTCTATAACAGGCTGGTTAGCACTTGCCAAAAATTTGTTGACATATTTTGTAAATATTATAAGAATTTCGGACACACATTCTTAAGTGGTGGGAGCGATTAAAATGGCTAAGCGTGCTGCTGAAGCATTCTCTGTCAAGGAATCATGCCCGGTCAGTTGGGACCACTGATGGAGTGAGCGAAGCATTCTCTGTCAAGGAATCATGCCCTGTCAGTTGGGACCACTGACGGAGTGAGCGATTCCATCTGGATATTTTAATGGAAGAAAATTCATGTGCGCGGGTCAACTTCCACCCTAAATAATATTTCATCAATGCGCGTGAACTGAATATTCTATATTCACCAATCCGCAGGTCAACTTCCACCCTAAATAATATTTAACCAGTGTCAAGGAATCATGGCCTGTAAGTTGTCTACTTATACGCCACCAATGATATCACTGGATTCCGTCGACCAAGTAAGTTGCCACGTATACGCCACCAATGATGTCACTGGATTCCGTCCACCTTATAAGTTGGCTCCTTATAGCCCACTAATGATGTTACTGGATTCCGTCCAAATTATTATATAACAAGATGCCCTTCTGGTTTATGTCCACCAATTCATATTATTTTTGGGAATATTTGTGTGAATTATATCGACCAGTTATTGGTTTTTCGTCATGGCTAGTGTTTCAGAGGCGGCCCTGTTTCTGCTTCTCCAAGCCTTGTGGGCAATGGCATCACACCCTCCGTGGCAAGGGAAGTCATCTCTGGTGCAGTCCAACAATCGCTGCTCTGATAGGGAATCCAAGTTGCCCGTTTTGATATATTCGATCCCTCCAGCGTCTATTATATATTCCAAGATATTGCCTCCGGTGCTGCAATTATAGCCTGCTGTATTGCAGTCAACCAATTGCTGCGGTGATAGGTTAAAAATTTGTTTGTTTTGATAAAGTTGATGCCCTCTACAGCAGTTACAGATGCAAATGCCCAACAGCAACCTGCAAGTCCAGAAAATAAACAATATATCAGTTGCATTAGAAAAGAATATTTTGTATCAAGAAGACCACCCAGAAGATATATTCTTGATACACTTTTCTTTTCTATTATAGCTGACGTATTGTTTATTTTTTGGTCTTGCAGAATGGTGCGGGGCGTTTACGGCTGTAACCGCCTTAGAGGTCCTCCCCTCTATCTAAACAGGCGAGTTGTTTTCCCTATCAGTGCAGCAACTTTTAGACTGCACTAGAGAAGACTTCAATTGCAACAACCGAGCGCATTTTGACTTCGCTGTTTCTGATGCTAAGTATCCATACACTGCTGTAAATGGCCGAATCACAAAGGTACATTAATAAGTCTTAATGATTAATACTGAGATGGATTTGTGCATGAAGATAGTTAAATCTCGTTAAGATAGATTTGTGCATGAAGATAGTTAAATTTGGTTATTACGATTAAGATAGTTAGATCCGGTTAAGACAGAGTTTCAGAGGGTTATGATTTGGATTTGTTTTATAATTTTTAATTAGAATAAAAAATTTAGTAATTTTGGAATTGCAAATTAATATCGAGTGTTAAAATTACATAATAGAGTTTTTTTTAAGGAATATTTATTTGTGCATTTGAGAAGACCATTTTAATAATGATAAATGGCATTTTTCTCAATTTTTTTATGGATAATGATTAGAAATAAATCAAAAACATTTTGCACTTGTATTGTTTAAAGTGAAGTATTAATTTTCAGATTGTTCATTAGTGTGAGAACTTGTGTGAGAGGAAGATATAAATTCTCTTTAGTTGAGATATATATGGTTACAACCTTAAACTTCATAGATATATATTTTAATTCCCAAATTGTCCATTAATATGAGAATTTGTGTGAATCCAAGATATAAATTCTCTTTAGTCTAGATATGCAAGTTTACAACTTTAAAGTTTATATGAATTTGAATTAGTATTTATATTTAAATTATTATTATATCAAATTATCATATACTTTAGTCTTTAGTTGATTAGTTTTGGTGGTAGTGTGCTAAAGGTTAATAAAAGTATTTTAGGGGTTAATCTTAGTGCTAGTTTCATTTGTTTTAGTGTTGACAATGTCTTTATAACATCAACATTTGTAATCAACAACAATAGATTTACACTTAACTACCACCCACAAAATGAGGAAAAGTGTCCCAAAGAGGTTTTCAAAATTTTTCCTTTGAGAAAAATATACATGACATACAGTTTTCCTTTGAGAAAAATATACATGACATACAAAACCAAATACCAGTTATAAGAAAATACCTAATGACCAATTATATAATGTTTCTTTATTATATCAAAACCCTTTCCATAGATACACATTTATTATATAGATTATGACCTTTTTCCAATTCTTCCTCAATATTGATAGTCAAAGATCCTAAAGTACATATCCTCTATTCTTTGGTAAATCATATATCATTTCTTTCCAAGTCATTCTAATCCTAGGCCCATCCATGCTCAATGTTGAATGGAAAACAATTTCACCAAGTTTATGTGAGGCTCACTTTAACTTGGATTTCACCCTCAATCCTCCTTCATGACATTTGACTGATGGGGACTAAACCCTGCACAAACCAACTAATTAGTATATGGGGGTTTGATATATTATATGTTAAACCCTGCACAAACCAACTAATTAGTATATGGGGGTTTGATATATTATAGGTTATCTGCTACAATAATGAAAAACAATAATTGTCATTTCCATCCTAGTTCAATTCTCAACCATTAAAGGTTCTCACAACTAACCACATTTTTTACTCAAACCAATATTGCATAGACTATATCCACATTTCCCACACAACATATTTTGGGAATTTGTTATAACATTACTTAAGATTTAAATTTCCTTTCCATAAATAATAATAAAATTTATAATGTCTTCTTCTGGTACCTCAAGTGGCATGGCCCTAGAATGAAGTCTCAACTAACAAGAGATCTTGGGTTAGAATCTTGTGCTACCCCCCTTAGCTCGGTGAATAATGGACATGTAAAATTGAAAATTGGAGAGTCCTACCAAGCTTACAAAAGAAAATAATAAAAATTTATAATAATTACATATCCAATTAGTAAGAGAGTAAATCATTTTTTTCTTTTTTTTTGGTTATATATTGAATCTAAAGAAGTAGCAACAATTATTAACCACTTTGAGTATGTCCCTTCTAAGGATCAAGGAGATTCCAAAAAAGGAGTAAGTCATTTGAGTAGGTATAGAAGGAAGTTGTAAATATTTCATGTTTATAGAAAGGTAAGTCGTTATGAGTTTATAGTGTCCTTGAGAAAGAATAAGGAAGAGATGAATAATTCAACTCATCCAAATAACCTAATTTTGTTCGTTAAGTACTGCATATTTAAGGATACCTGCCCCACCTACTTTACAATTGCAATCATTGAATATTGCACCTTAAATAAGAGAATTAATTACTACATATTGAAGAACTCTTGGGGACTTAAATGGGTACAAGAATGATACACTAGAATACACATTAAAGCACCATAAGGGTTAGAATATACATTAAAGAAGTATAAGGGTTATGTTGTATTCTCATTGAGGAATCATACCTAATAAAAAATACATAAGATATTGATATGAAATTAGATGTTGATCACATTATCAATGAATGGTAGCAATTGCCATGACAAAAGTTTGGCAAAAGAAATATCAAGGCACAATATTGTGAAGATTTATAATTTATTATATTAAGCATAAAATATTTTACAGAAGTTTAATAGGAAAAACACATTAGTATTTTATTTTGTAGAAGTTATAAGGAAGAGATGCTAGTGCAAATAACCAAATTGTGTATTTTAAATAAGGGAGTATTTAATAGTACATGGGCCACCACACTTGACCATACAATTGAAAGGTTGGATATCCCATCTTAATTAATGGAATTAATTACTAGATACTCAAGAACTCTTGGGACGATAAGAATGATACACTATAAGAGACATTAAAGCATGATAAGGGATATGTTGTATTTCCATGTAGGGCTCATACCAATCAAAAATACTTAAGATGTTGATATGAAATTAGGTATTGATCACATTAACCATGAATTATACCAATCAAAAATACTTAAGATGTTGATATGGAATTAGGTATTGACCACATTAACCATGAATTGTACCAATAGCCATGACAAAAATTTGACAAAAAAAAATTAAGATACAATAGTGTGAAGATGTATAATTTATTATATTAAACATAACATATTTTATAGAAGATTAATAGGAAAAATACATTTTTAGAAAAATACATTTTTAATTATTTTGTGGAAGTTTAATATTTAAATATAATAGTGTATAGTATTATTATAAGTAGTACATTAAAAAATTTTAATTAAAATTTTGTTGTATTCTTTATAAATTGTAAATGTAACTATAAAAATCTTATGTTAATTTAAAAATATATTAATTTAGTTTTATATTTTAATTTGTTTTTCAAAATCACTGTAAATTAAAACGTAAATGGAATAACTGATCCACTCACCTGATTCACCTGATTGATTTTCATCAAGGTTAGCCCAGGTGGAGAAGATGGAATTTTAGTTATGCAATTTTAAGGATAGATGGTTGTTAGGAAGTAGGGGAGGCAAACACATTATGCAATCGTCACTTCCTAGATTTCAACTTCACTACGCTTCCATATTACAACTTTGAAAGATCTATAGCCAAGGTGATACAAAATTTTCATTTTGCTCCTTTCAAAAATAATTTGGAATCTTTCTTCATTTACATTATCAAAGCTCAAACTCATTAATTATATTGTTGGGCTAGATTCACTTCTTTTCTGATTAGAATTTTTGTTTAATACGACTATGAATTGATACTAGGGATCTATTCAAATATTAATTTCAAACTACTGTACTGCGCGCATTTAATTCAGCAAAACCACGAGTCTTCCATCGGACCGCTTTTGATAAGGAAGTGGTATTCACTCAAACGACCCCGATACAATCATTTTTTGACGAGTGTCCTCAGTACATTTTGCAAAGCCACTTTTTATCGGAGCGTAAACTTCAGCAGAAATGGGCCTTCCGATATTGACCACAGTCGTCCTATTTTTTTATGGCAGATTAACGGTTGATGTATAGCCATAGACCTGCACCATTTTGCACATTGCGTGAAGTTTTGTTTTGACCGCCGTTTACTGCAGTGAAGTAATTAATGGTATTTACGTTGTTTCGAGATTGTAGGTGAAATGTTTCAAATTTTTTTTATGCACGGAAGTATGGAAAATTAAATGAAAGGTATGGTCATTTTTTTGTTAAAAAATATACGCAATGTAATATGTAAAAAAATAGAAAAGCTCGTGTTTTGTGGTGTGGTCGTTGTTCGGTGAAAAACAACAAGGGAGAAAGCACACATTGCAGCGTGCAAGTAAAACACACACAACAGTGTGAATGTAGTGAGTTGACTATTGTAATGCATGGAAATAAACACACAACAGTGCGAAACAAAAACCAGAACAAAGTAGCGTGAGGAAAAATATATGCAGCACAACATATTTCTTTTTTCTTGGTTGATTGAAATGTAATGTGAAGAATGGATATGTAAGAACTTTTTATTTACAGTAGTAAATGTAAATGAAGAATTTACACACAACAATGTAAATCTTTTCAAAAGAAGACAGAGTAATTTTTGTGGAAATGTTCTTGGTGCAATCCTTGAGACAGAGGAAGAATATTTTTGTAACAACAATTATCTTTGATTAATGAATACAAAGCTTTTGTGGGTGTGTGTAATACTTTGTTCTTAGAAAATAATTTGTTTATAGCTTCCCTGTGTTAAGATCCTGGAGAAAAACATAACATTATTCTCTATTCAGTGAATTTTTTTTGGAATTTACCAATAAATTCCCAACAGTGGTATCAGAGCTTGTCCAGGGTCTTTGAAGGTGTCAAAGAAGCTGAAGGAAGGATTTATTGTTGCAGCAGATTCTCTAGCAGAGTGAAGTCTCAAGCAAAAGAATCCAGGTATTTCTCAAAGTTTTTTTTGTGTTGCTGTTGAAGAAACAGTGAGTTATTTTAAAAAAAACACACTCAACTATTACAAGCATAGTTTAGAAAGCTAGAATGGCCAGCACCAGCACCAGCATGGGTATGTTTAATACTCAGCTCCCACAGTTTAATGGGAAAAACTGTGACTATTGGGTAATATTTATGAGAGCCTTGTTTGCTTCTCAAGATTTATGGGAATTAGTTGAATATGGGTTTGAAGAACCAGTAGATGAAAATGAGTTTAACAAATTAACTCAGACAGAGAAAGATCTATTGAAGAGCAATAGGAAGAAGCATTCCAAAGCTATTGTATTTTTGTATCAAGCAGTGCATGAAAGTGTGTTTCCAAGGATAACAGCAGCCAAGACATCCAAAGAAGCATGGAAAACTCTCAAGACAACCTATGATGGCATGGAGAAAGTGAAGATAGCAAAACTACAGTTGCTGAGGAGAGATTTTGAAAATCTTTGCATGAAGGAGTCAGACAATATTGACTCATTTTTCACACATGTAATTGGACTAGTCACACAAATAAGGACTCATGGAGAAATTCTTGAAGAAAGGAGGATTGTGGAGAAATTGTTGAGGATCCTACCCTGAAAGTTTGATGTGATTGTCACCACCATAGAAGAGACAAATGATCTCTCAAACTTCTCATTTGATGAGCTACATGCATCACTGATAACACATGAGCAGAGGTTGAGTAAAAATGAAAACCCATCTCTAGAGAAAGCCTTTAAGAACCACATGTCTTTTGGAAGAGGAAGAGGTCAAGGCAGAGGAAACAAGAGAGGAAGAGGCAGAAGCCAAAACAAAGATGGAAGAAACAGTCCAGGAAATGCTCAAGGAAGAGGTAGCAATCCAAATCAGAACCAAGGCCAAGGCAACAGCCAACAAAGTGGACAACATCATGCTCAAGGACAAAGGTATGATAAATCCAATGTCCAATGTTATTATTGTAAAAAATATGGGCATTATGCCAATGAGTGTAGGAAGGAGCAGCATGATATGAGTAATAGATATAGTGCAAATATCACTAGAGAAAATATCATCCAAGATAATGTGTTGATAGCTTGTAATATGGTTGAAACAAAGAGTGATGATATATGGTTTCTAGACTCTGGTTGCAGCAACCATATGACAGGAAACATAGCCTTGTTTTCTAAATTAGATCAAAATGTGAAATCAAAAGTCACACTTGGGACTGATAGTAAAATTTCTGTTATGCGAAAAGGAGAAGTTAAAATATTTACAAAGAAAGGTGAAAAGAAAACCATAGCAAATGTCTATTATGTTCCTGGAATGAAATGTAACCTCTTGAGTATTGGTCAACTTGTTCAAAAGGAGTATACTATTTTCTTTGTGAATGATGTATGTGTTAGGATATTCCGACACATAGGAATAGTTAAGTATAACTTGGTCTAGTATAGAGTTAGGTAAAGTGTGTTTCTTTACTATGTACATTTGTAACTTACAATTCCGACGGTCACGATATGTAGTGATCCGACGGTTCATTCTCTCCTCGGTATTACCGACACTTGATCCGTGGCTTGACACCCGATTGGTCATGAATTCTATTTAAAGCGCATGGAGGGTCATTTGTAGGTTAACCGTGCATGAGAGAAGCTTATGTAAATTTTCATTCTTTTTATTAATAAATTGCCTGTAGTAGCCACGTTGGCGCAGGCCGTGGACTGTTTCCCTCTCTGAGGGTTTTAACCACATCAAAATACTGGTGTATTGATCTGTGATCTGTTTGTGAG
>APFE030934392.1:2243-24116 GCA_000404065.3 Pinus taeda | reverse complement strand
GCATGACATCTTCAACACTCTCTAACAACATATCTGTCCTAAGGCTCTCTGATGTAGGGGCTTTGAACCCTGGACCTGCAATAGCAATTGCATCAATCATAGCTTGCCAATAAGGACTTCTAGCACAGTGGAAAGGTATGTCAGAATAGTACCAAAAGTTAGCAATGGCCTTCCTTGCCTGACTATGAATATTTTTTTTTCAACCAGTGGCATCCAAGGTAGGTTGGGAACCGGGTTTTGTGTGGGGAGCAAAAAAGGTGTTTATGTTTCCACCTCCAGTGTTGATGGAAGGAGTCGAAGGACTCGTATGGCTTTGAGTTTGACTTGGCCTTGGAGGCATGTGTGGAAAACTTGGGAACGACATTGAGGATTCAACAGAGTGAGGTGACATGGGGCTAGTGGTAGAAAAACTATCAACTCCGATAGTTCCTATTTTAGTATTTTGCTTTGCTTTCTTGGCATTATGCTGATCTCACATCTCAAGGGCCAAGGCTGCTTGGTATTTGACATTATCTTCAACCTTGCTGCAAAGACCTATATCATGGCCAGGTATTTGTGCAAGGTGGAACTTGAATCTATAAATGCCTCCACTACATTCCTTTTTGCAAAATTTACAAAGGAGCTTGGGGTTTCCGGGAATCTTGTCACAATAAGCCCAAGCAAAGTCCTTCTCTCTCGGCATTGTTGTTGCTTTGAACTTGTGTTTAATTTGTGGCTTCTGTTAAGATTTGGAGTCGTGGCTTCTATTTAATTTGTGGCTCCTGTGAAAGACAACAAGAAATCAAATTTAAAAATGATCCAAAAATTTAAAATATGCTAGAAATTTAAAAAATTAAATGAAGACAGATGTCAGTAAACATATAGAAATGTTGCCTTTCAATAAAACCAGAAAACATGCAGAACCCTGGTTTTATTCAATGGAGCACAACATAGCTTTAAAAATTGGCACAAAAGCACACCAAGAAAGTGCCATCATCTGTCATCTATGCATATGAAGATTGCTGCAAGATCACTTAGATCTCTGCCATGTATCAAATATATGTGTCAAATCACTGTCAAGTCTATAACAGATAACTTTGATCTATGTTGTGCTTGGATTATTTCTCTCTCTAGTGTTCTTGTGCTGGGGTTTATTTTTCTCTGTAGGGCTGCACCTCTTTTGGCTGCCCTACTGTTGTTTAACTCGTTTGCAGAATTTGGGTTGGTTTTGGTTCTGTTTGATTCTCTTGAAAACACTTGTGAATCTTAGATTCTCAACACATATGAGTATTTTAGGTCATCCTTGCATGCTTTCCTACTTTCTTCACTTTTTTCGAAAACTTTTATCCTTTATGACTTCCTTGCATCATCATGTTATGTTTGTAACTTTGCTTATTTCCAGAAAGATTTTCTCGACTCCTAAGTGAAACACTGAGGCAAATCAAAACTGTGTATGAACTTTGAAGCTCAAAATACTTGGATATCACTCTCGGGGTAAATAATTGTTTCTGTATATATGACGTTTGAATTTTGAAAGAGCTTTTCTCAATGCATTCTCACGCTCGTCACAGTTCATGGTCACTTATAATTTTACATCCTAAAGAACATTAAAAATTAAATGGGGAACATTGATGTTTTAGCCATATTAAATTTTAATCAACAACTTCAAAACTATGCTAAGTCTCCTTTCATGTTTTAACAAATCTACCACTTGGTCATACTTCTAGACTCTATATGTTAAGTTTATATGTTAATATGTCAACTTTCAAGTCACTGTCAATGGAATCTATAGGTCAGGTGACAAGTCAATCACCATCCACAAGCATCAACTCTATCTTGTATCAAAGGGCTCACAATGTATCACAGTTAACTTGAAGATTGAATATGTCACTATTTTATGAATGCCTCTGAAGATATATCATGTTGTGCCATCGAAGCTTTCTACAACAAATGATAGTTTCTTTGTTTCTTGAGAAGGGTTAAACAAAGGCCACAGAACATTTAGTTTAGTCAATGATCAGAGTTACCAAGGAAAGCTCTGATTAAGGCTGAGACTAATCATAAATATTGTAGAATTTGATTCAGAGAACTATCTTAAAAAGTTAAAAACTGATGCTCTACTAGAGTCTAGATGTTTGATTATCTAATGATGCCTGGAATATACACTGATGCTTTAAGGTAAGTGTGCTTGTTGCTCAAGTCAGGGTAAGATAAGCTGCTATATGTGCTGCTAAAAATTAGAACCTTAATGGTTGTGCACTCAATACTTGCAACTTTGCCGTTTTCTGGAGAGAAGCTAGATACTATTATCAACCGATGACGATAACTAAAATTTTTGACAAGACAATTATTGAACCCAACAGATAGAAATGTCATGAATGAAATAAAATCTAAGAGCCATACAATGTTGTTACTATGTAAAAGTGATAAATCTTTAAGTGAATGATATTATGTTTTGAACTGCTGGGAAGTTACAATGTCATGATCAGCAGCATCTCGTGAAGAACTGTTGGTGGAACCAACTCTTAAATGCAGACATCAGCACTGAAATGTGCATGGTTGAGTACATAAACAAGTGCGAAAAGTGTTGATACCGAATACGTCACCGTTCGCGCAGGTTACCTCAAGGCTAAAGGCTCACGCAGGTATATGAATATCTCAGCAATCCGGCTCTGCGGCGTCGAATGTAGCTCTGCGGCGGTGTCGACTGAGGACTCTGCGGACTCTGGACTATGAAACATTGAAACAACGAACCGATAAAGTTATGAACGCATTACGCCACAATCCGAAACCCAAAACCCAATAAACCTAAACGCAAAACTGGCGGGACTCGCAAAAAAAATGTAGAATCGGAATAATCGCCATACTCGCAAGTCAAACTCGCGTTGACCACGAGTCAAACTCGGTCAACGCGATTTGACTCGCAAAGATTCAGTTCGGATCGTTTCATGGCCGAGCAGAGTTTGAATCGCGATTAATTGGCAAAATCGCCGATTCCTGTTTCACTGATGTCAGTTCTGTTAGAGACCCAGTTGAGATCAGATGAGGGACAGTGTACTATCACATACTAGGATATTTCTAGTAATTATTCCTTGCATGAGGAAGAAATCTATTTTCTTCTATGACTACGTAGTTGGACCTGAGGTGACAGCAGGTATGGTCATGCCAACTTACAGCCTATATAATGAGGCCTAGGTAGTCCGTGATTTTCATCTTCTGATTACAGAGAGAGTAGGATAGCTATTGAGGTTGGGGTTTTATGTTGGTGCTTTCCCCTGGATATATCTTGTGTTATGTGTGATTATTTCTCTTGATCAGTTATGCATGTTTCTACTTGATGTTGCTCATGAATTCGATTATGCTTCCGCTTAATGTTTTGTAGAAGTAGAACAAGTACTATGCTTTAGGAATTTGCATATATTGATTTGTTCTATAGGTGAAATGTCTACAATAATTGCAGTTGGAAAATAAGTCTTGATTCTTCAAGGTCCACAATGCAATAGTCACAATGAAATACATGGGATTCTTTAAAAGTGATGATTTAATTTTAAAGATCATTTAAACTTTAACTTATATCATAATATCTGCATTTTTAATTTTTAGATTTTTTTTTTTTTGTCTTTTACAAGAGCCAGAAATTAAACAAAAGCCACAATTTCAAATCTTGATTCTTAACAAAAGCCACAATTTAAACACAAGTCCAAAACAACAACAATGTCGAGGGAGAAGGACTTTGCTTGGGCTTATTGTGACAAGATTCCCAGAGACCCCAAGCTCCTTGTAAATTTTCCAAAGCGAAATGTAGTGGAGGCATTTACAGATTCAAGTACTACCTTGCACAGATACCCGTCCATGATATAGGTCTTTGAAAATATGTTGATGAAAATGTCAAACACCAAGCAACCTTGGTCATTGATATGTTGAGTCAGCATAATGCCAAGAAAGCAAAGCAAAATAAAGAAATAGGAACTCCTGGAGTTGACAATTTTTCTTCCACTACCCCTTTCTCATCTCCCTTTGTTGAATCCTCAATTTTGTTCCCAAGTTTCTCACACATGCCTCCAAGTCCAAGTCAAACTCAAGGCCATATGAATCCTCTTGCATTCAACACTAGAGGTTGAAACTGGAAACATAAACACCTTTTTTGCTCCCCACACAAAATTCGGTTCCCAACCTACCTTGGATGCCATTGGTGTGAAAACAATATCCATAGTTAGGCAAGGAAGTGTGAAAACTCCTAAACCCAGAATCCCTACTGTAGCAAACTGATGTTACGTCTCCTACATGCAAATTATTACTATGTTCTACGGTAAATATCGAAGTAAATACAACTATAGCCTTCACTTAATTAAATTATATGCAGAAACAAGAAACTGAACAAGAAAGAAATACACAACACATCTACACAGTTATTTTTGGACAAATGTACCCGGAAAAACCCAATGCGGGAAAATCGGTGCAGCAGATCTGAGAGTTTTATTATTATTCTTCAGCAAAAATTTCATGTACAAGATACAACCAGCAGAATAGAAGAGGATTTTCCGTGAGAAATTTTACAGACACTTCTCGACGAGTTTCTGATCCAGGAGACCTACTGCCCCTTCTGCATCTCACTGCGTTAGCCCCTGTGTGAGAACTGTGCAGTCCTTGCATCACATTGCCTTTGTGTTGTCCCTCCTCTACATCACAGCGTTTGCGTTGTCCTCCCTCTTCTCTGCGTCTTCTACTCTTATCCTTCAGAGTGATGTTGATACCCTCTCTCTCTCCTTCTCACCTGCAACTCTCCCTTTGATTCGATTTTCTCTTGCCGAGCTTCGACCAGTGAGAAAATCGAACCCAGGTTTCTAATTAATGGCTCAGATCATTTGGACTTGATCTTCGTCTTCTTCTAGAAGTTACACCCACAGTTTAGATTAATACCCATTAATTATTTTTATTTCCTAAGTTTAGACTTAGAGTCCTATTAAAAATAAATAATTATTTTAATAAAACTGTCTCCGGGTGGAATTTTCGAAAACGCTTTCTGGGTTCTTTGGAATACATGTGCCTAAGCCTCCTTGCAAAATTTGAGACTTAGAGCACATCCGATGCTATTAAAAATCAATGCGACCAAAAAATCTTAGCGAGGAATGTGCTCTAGCAATGCGACCTGCCGAAGCATCACCCTGTTCTGTAACATCTCCCTTTGTGCTGCTGATGTTTGACATCACTGCCCACCAACTACTGCACAAATGCTGCATCTATACTGCTGCTGACCTTGCCACTGCCAACACTACATCTATAGTGCAACTCTCTCTCATTCCCTGCCACTATAACTGAGAAATTACCTATTTCTGCTACTGAAAAAGATTCTCTACCATACCCATTTGCTCTCTGAACTGAATGAACTTAGCTCTTCCTAGAGCCTTTGTGACTACGTCTGCTACTTGATCTCCTGTGGGGACATACTGCAGCTGTATTGCCCCATGCTGAACACAATCTCTGATAAAGTGACATCTAATATCAATGTGTTTCGACCGATCATGAAATACTGGATTCTCTGAGAGTTTGATACAAATCTGATTATCGCAGTAAATCCTGGGCTGTTCCATCATGTTTTCTCAACAAACTCACAAGCAATTTCCTAAGCCATATAGCTTCGCACGTAGTTGTGCTGGCTGCCATATATTCAGCTTCTACTGAGCTCAGAGCTACCGACTTTTGCTTTTTGCTGCACCAAGAGATCATTCCTGGTCCAACACTAAGGTAGTACCCAGAGGTACTTTTTTGGTCCACTAAACTACCTGCCCAATCTGCATCTTTGAATCCATTCAAAATGACGTCATCCTCTCGGGAGTATCTCAACCCATATTCAACTATTCCACGCACATACCTAAGAATGTGCCTAGTTGTTGCCCAATGCACCTTTTTCTGTTCCACCATGAACTGACTAAGGGTGTTGATAGCGAAGCAAATGTCTGGCCTAGTGTTGACCAGATACATGAGCGACCCAATGAGCTGTCTATACAAGGTGGGGTCCACCTCTTTGTCTCCTGATGCATCTATTTTCTTCCAGTCGGTGATAATGGGAGTGGCCATGGGTCGACAATCCTACATTCTGAATCTCTTCAGGATTTCTGTAGCATATCTTCCTTGCCCTAGGAAGATCTCCCCATTCTTTTGCCAAACTTCCAACCCTAGAAAATAATGCATCAACCCCATATCCTTCATGTCGAATTTTGCTTCTAGATTCTTCTTGCAATCTTGTATGAGCCTAGATGACCCTGTTAAAAACAAGTCATCCACATATAATACCGGCATAAGTGGCTCATTCTCTATCATTAAATGGTAGAGATTGGGATCATCATTACTCTTGACGAATCCCAACTGCTGCAAGTAACTATCAATCCGACCATACCATGCTCTAGGTGCCTGCTTGAGCCCATACAGGGCTTTGGTTAATCTGCACACATGAGTTCTCTTTTCATGTGTTTCGAAGCCTTCGGGCTGTTCTATATACACCTCTTCTTCTATCACCCCGTTCAGAAATGTTGTCTTGACATCCATCTGGTCAATCTCCCATTCCATTTGAGCTGCTAGGGATATAACGGTTCTAATAGAGGTATATTGGGCTACTGGGGCGAAGGTCTCTTCATAGTCTGTTCCTTCTTTCTATGCGTACCCTTTTTCCATGAACCTAGCCTTGTACATCTCTCTAGTGACATTTGCAACATACTTGATCTTGTAGATCCACCTTGATCCTACAACTGATCTATCCTTCGTCATGATAGAACTATACTCTTCTACCATGGCATCCACCCAAACTTGGTGTTGAAATCTAGAGGGTTCTTCAACATGTGCTACCAAGGCCTGGTATCTGTTAGGTTGTTTACGCTGCCTCTTCTTGGTTCTAGGAGCTCCAATAAACTCCTCTGTGTCCCTCAGTGTCTGTCGTACTTCCCTATTGGTTCTACCACTGGTGGTGGGAGGCTCAATCAACTCCTCCTCCTGATCCTATCATTCCATCTGCTGAGAACTATTCGGATTTCCTTCTTCTGAGGAAATGCTGGTACTGGTCACTGTACTCGATCCAGGGGTATGTCCTCCTGCTTGTCCTCCTTGCTGCCCGTGCTACTGTTGGACTAATGGAACATTTATTGACTGACCTTCTGCTGGCATCTCTTGAGATTTCCTGCAAGCTCTATCCTCCATGAACTTCGCATTCCGTCTCCGTACAATCTTCATGCTTCTAGCAATGTAGATTCTGTATGCCTTTGAGGTCTCGTTATATCCTACGAGGTAACCCTTTTCTATAGTTTGATCCAGTTTATTGCACTTTTCATCTGGAATGTGACAATATGCCACGCTTCCAAATATCCTGAGATGACTTACTTCTAGCTTCTTCCTTGTGAAGACACCTTCTGGTGTTCTCTTCCCCAACGCTCTGTGAAGAGTTCTATTATGGATATATACTACTGTGTTGCAAGCCTCTGCTTGAACATACAACATATCTTTTTCCGCCCCAACAATAGTTCTATTTTTCCGCTTTGCTACTCCATTCTACTCTGGATGATATGGAGTTGTCCTTTCTCTTTTGATGCCCTCCTTTGCGCAGAAATCTGTGAAGTCTTTGTCTGTATATTCTCCACCATTATCTGAACACAATACCTTTATCTTTTTCCCTGTCATATTTTCAATGAGAGCCTTAAACTCTTTGAATTGATCAAAGACCTTATCCTTGGTCTTTAAGAAATAGATCCAAGTTTTTCTAGAGTGATCATCAATAAAGGTGACAAAGTATTCGCCACCACTAAAAGCTCTTGTGGACATTGGACCACAGATATCTGAGTGTATCAATCCCAATACACATTCAACTCTATTGTTGCTTATGGAAAAAAACTACTTTAGCGTACTTCCCTAGTATGCATCCTCTACATAAATCATCATGCTTAGTACTAAGGACTGGAACTCCTGTAACAATCTCTCTGAGCATCCTTAGTGCTCCATGGTGTAAGTGTCCCATTCGCTTGTGCCATAATTCATTTAGTTCCCTTTCACCATTATGACTGCTGCCTATCAGTGCCATTAGAGACTCGAGTTGCAACATATACAATTTGTTGCTTGGAGCTCCAATTTGTCTCTTCTTCTTGCAACGTAGATGTTTGACGTATACTTTCTTTCCAATGAAGTATACATCGTATCCCTTGTCTTGTAACTGAGACACTGAAATCAGATTCATTCCTAACCCAGGCACATGCAGAATATTGGTGGCTCAAATGTTGGTTCCTGCTTTCGTCTGAAATGCTATGGTACCTCTCCCTATTGGAGTACACTTTGTTCTGTTTCCCATAGTAATCTGAAAGTCCGTTTGTTCTTCTTGATAGCTCGAGAAATATTCTTGTACTCCAGTCATATGGGCTGAAACCCCGCTATCAATGTACCAAACATCTGCTGACACTGAACTTGCTAAGCATGCGAATTCTTCTTCTAATCTGGAAGATAATTTAGAGACATCTTGAGTTTCCATCTTTGTGCCGTCTTTCTATCTTTGACGCTATCTTGCTCGAGCAACTGCTGCAGGAAAAAACTGCGTCCCACCAGAAAAACCTCTTCTTCGCTGAATTTGCTACACTTCTCCCTCTGATGCTGGAAAACTTCGATCTGGAGGTCTTACCTCTCTGTCAACTCACTCAGAGAGAGACATTCCTTGAAAATTCAGCCTTCCTGGCCTGAACTACACAATCCCTCTAGGGATTCGAACTGCTGCCTCTTGCAGCTATTCGACTTCTTCTCTGCTTAGCACTGGGTTCTCTGGCACTGCTCTTCTTGTTTCACCTGCAGCTCTGATACCATGTGTAAATTCCTAAACCCGGAATCCCTACTACAACAAAATGATGTTACTTCTCCTACATGCAAATTACTTATTGTGTTCTATGGTAAATATTGAAGTAAATACAACTGCAGCCTTCACTTAATTAAATTATATGCGGAAACAAGAAACTGAACAAGAAAGAAATACACAACACATCTACACAGTTATTTTTGGACAAATGTCCCAGGAAAAACCCAATGCGGGAAAACCGGTGTAGTATATCCGAGGGTTTTATTTTATCCTTCAGCAAAAATCTCTTGTACAAGATACAACTAGTAGAATAGAAGAGGATTCTTTGTGAGAAATTTTACAAACACTTCTCGACGAGTTTCTGATCCAAGAGAGGACCTACTGTCCCCTTTGCATTCCACTGCGTCATCCCCTGTGTGAGAACTGCGTCCATTGTTTAGATTAATACCCCTTAATTATTTTAATTTCCTAAGTTTAGACTCACGGTCCCATTAAAAATAATTAATTATTTTAATAAAACTATCTTCGGGTGGAATTTCCCAAAACGCTTTTTGGGTTCTTTGGAATACATGATGCCCAAGCCTCCCTGCAAAATTTGAGACTTAGAGCACATCCGATGCTACCGGAAATCAACAGGAAGGCCATTGCTAACTTTTGGTACTATTCTGACATACCTTTCCACTGTGCTAGAAGCCCTTATTGGCAAGCTATGATTGATGCAGTTTTTGTTGTAGGTCTAGGGTTCAAAGCCCCTTCTTCAGAGAGCCTTAGGACGAATTTGTTGTTAGAGAGTGTTGAAGATGTCATGCTTGTGCTATCTGAGTTTCGTTCGTCATGGGTAGAAATAGGGTGCACCATCATGAGTGATGGATGGACAAATAAGAGGATTAGAACTTCAATAATTTCTTTGTATCTTGTCCAGGAGGAACAACACTTCTCAAATCAGTGGATGCCTCAGAAAAGGTTAAGACTGCTCAACTTATTTGTGAAATTATGGAGACTTTTTGAGATTAGGCACCCGACTATTTTTTGGACCTCTTGTGATGCCCATTGCATAGATTTAATGTTTGAGGACATTGGTAAGCTTCATTGGATACATGAGGTTGTGGAGAAGGCAAAATCCATAACCAAATACCTATACAACCACACTATTTTCCTAAACACCATGAGAAAATACATCGAAGCTAAAGAAATTGTTTGACCTGCAGTGACTATATTTGCAACAAATTTCATATCTTTGCAATTTGTGGTTGAGCAAAAGATAAATATGAAGAGGATGTTCTTGGGACCTGAGTGGATGGCATCTAAACATTCCAAGGCCCTTGAAGACATTGAAATTGTTTCACTTTTGTTTAATGACGGTTTCTGGAAAGATGTTGAAGAGATTATTGATGTGACGGAGTCCCTTGTTAGAGTTCTCAAGTACTTCAAGTCTTTTAACTTTTTCATTTTAAAAATTTCATGTCAAGCTTCTTTTTATTTTCAATGTTTCATATTACTTTAAATTTGAAAGCTTGAATTTTTAGGATGGTTGATGGTGACAAACCCGCAATGGGTTACATTTACGAGGTGATGGATCTAGCAAAGGAGGCCATCAAAAGAAGATATGGGGACAAGCAGGCAAAATATATGTCCCTTTGGCACATTATTGATGCACGTTGGGATAGGCAATTGCATTTCCCCTTACATGCTATTGGGTACTTCTTAAACCCACAATATTTTTATGACAAGCAAATTTAATGAGGATGGGGAGGTTGGTAGAAGACTTATGACATGCATTGAAAGTTGCATCCTTGATCTAGATTTTCAAAGCAATGTCTTTGCCCAACTACAGGATTATAGGGCGCCATCTAAAATATTTTCCAATACTAGTGCTATACGAGAAAGGTCTAAGATGTTGCTAGGTACTCTTTGAGGCTTGAAGGCTTCATCAATTCATTAAATTTGTTTAAACTTTATTTTTTATGTTAAATGTTTTATTAAAATTTGTTGTCTTTTTAAGTTTTTACTATTTAGTACTTCTACTCACGAACCCTTGCCACTTTCTAGGTCTTTGGTGGCAAAACTTTGGTAGTGACACGCCAGATTTGAAGAGATTCACCATTCGAATCTTAAACCAAGGATGCAGTGCTTCAGGTTGTGAGTGCAACTGGAGCATGTTTGAGAAAAAAACATTCTAAGAAGCGCAACCGATTGACATAAAAACGCTTAAATGACCTTGTATTTGTCCAATACAATCTACGACTTCACAACAAGCAAATACTAAGTGAGAGCCTAAATTTGAAAGTTTCATAATCTGATTTGCACTTTAAAGTTTAAAGTTCATACTTTAATTCACATTTCAATGTCTCGACTCTCATGATAATGACATGTTTGGATCATTCACCAATCAACCGTGAAGAGATAGATTTGCAAACTACAAATGCAGCAGATTGGGTCTAATTAGAGAAGGCTCCTCTTTTATGCCTACATGACTTGGAGAACTTTGAGAGTCAAGCAAGCGAAGGAGTGGGAGGAATCACTTCTAGTTCTCACTCTTAAGAGTCTTAGACTTTTAGTTACTGATTAGTATGCAACTTTTTGTAAACTTTTAGAAGCAAATGCTTCTGGTTATATGTAGTCACTGGTTAGGAGTTAGGGCTCAATACTTTGGATCATGTTTGGACTCATAACATATATGAGATACTTATGCATTCATGATATTTTAGACATCTATTGATATTATGCATTGTTTGGACATGGATTTATTGAATATCAATGAAAAATGTTTGTTTGTTTGTTTTGTTTTTTTTTTTTTTTTTAATTCAATATGTGTATATTTTTATTTATTGAATTCACCAATTTTTTCCCAATTTTTTGCCGATTCGATTAAAACTCTTTTCTCTTTTTCCTTGCCGATTTATTTTCAATTTCGAGTTTGGGAACATTGGGTGTAAGTGATACCAATGTTTTAAGACTCCGACTCCGACTCCGACTCGGTCGAGCAATGACTCCGACTCCGACTCCGAAACGGTAATGACTCGGCCGGCTCATTTTCAATGACTCGGTCGTTGTAAAAAATACATTAAATATTTAGTTTTTTATAAAAAAACATAATTTTGAAGATTTTGAAGATTGGAATCTAGATAGTTCAGAGAGAACCCTATACATGCCAAGGATCAAATGTTGCAAAAAGAAAAGGTTATGACAATGGAAACCTGTGAACACAAGCTGAGGCTATGCCAATGCTCAACATCTGATATATCTGATATCAGCTCAAGCAGTTGTACATCCAATCAACTAACAAAATGATATGTACTGCAATTCTGTACTTCCACAAGCATAACTCTAAATGCCACCTATTCAACTGCAGATCGTATCATAGGTGGGCAGACTAACATGCTGCAACAAACCCTAACATCAGCATGCTCTGCTTCACTGTACCAAGTTTGTCAAATACCCTCTACTCAACCTCAGTTCTGACATATGTTAAAATCAATAGGTCAATAACTGCATCGAGACACTGTTGTCTTCAATGTTGTCAATGAGACCCTTTAATAAGTATCATGCCATTTTCAGATGTTCAAATGATGAAACTTCTCTACTATTGTGAAAATTGCTGATAATAATTGCTTGTGATATGCCTTTGTCAGCTGCTTGGGAAGCACTTCTCAATGGGGATCAATGTTCAACGCCAATGCAAACTGTAAACCCTAATGAGCTTGTGATATGCCTTTGTCAGCAACCCGACCGTTTTATTGCAGACCCGGCCGTTTCGGCCGAGTCAGCAATGACTCGGCCGAGTCATTGAGTGACTCGGCCGGGTCATTGCTGACTTGGCCGACCGTTACGTTTTTTGGACCGAGTCAGTTCCCAAGCCATCGACCCGGAACGACTCGGCCGGGTTGGTTATGACTCGGCCGGGTTGTAAAACATTGAGTGATACCACATCAACATACAAGTCCTGGGTCATTTGCCAAGTGCATGGTATAGAATCCAGATGTGGGGCTGGCTGGGCATGGTGAACTAGGTGCATCTTACTTGTCCAATAGGTGAATCTCTATCAATCTCTAAACATCTTTGGGGATCCATGGAGTGATGTCTACTGCCGTGGAGGTCCATGGCTCTCAACACATACTCTACATGTGCCAATGTAGCCCTCTGGAGGGTTAGGACCTCGTATGGGGAGACCAAACTCAAGATGGAGACTATCTGCAATCCTGCATAAGATCCAATGCGTCCCCTAGCCTTCTCGTACAACAAGTCATTAAAGGAAATCAAGTTAAAGAGCTTACAAACCATGGACAATAGGTGGGCACTTCATAATGGCATGCCTTTCCATAACGGGCTTTGGCATGTGCTAATGTCTCTAAGCTCCAAATGGGGTTAACCAAGTATCCTATTAGGTGGTTTCTACTTTTAAAGGGGATAGTATGTCCAAGGTACATCCCTCAAAGGATGGTGGCATGTGATAAAGAGATGAATGGAGTAAGGAATGAAAGGGGTAGCCCTGGGCCACATGTTGGGGTACAAGGGTAGCTAATAAAAGGGAAACCCACACTTGGGTATATAATGTATAGGAGGGAGAAATCGTGGTGCATGACGTGCCCTGACCTTGATTTTTCCACCCTTCTTTATATGCCTTTTTCCTTTTATGATTTTTCTTTAATTAACTATGCGAGGCTCAAGGGATAAGTGCATGCTGTGTAAGGTATAGCAGTGGATACCTACTTTAAGGTAGGACGTGTTACTACTCAAACTAGCAGGGGCCCTCAAAAGGGGCTCCTAAAGGGACAATTGCTAGATCAAGGGAAATAATGGAGACTTAGCCCACTGTCACCTCAGCTAAGACTTTCATTGATGGGAGGAGGCCCTGTATATGGAAAGTCACTTGTGAAGGATGAATCAATAAATGGATGTGAAGTGACCTTGATGATCCTTTTCCTAGAATGGGGTTAAGAATGGGGCTTGCTTGCTCTTCAAGCAAGGTACAAAACTTTCTAGGAGAAGGAGGTGAGGATTTAAGGCATAGGTTTAAGGAGTGTGTCTTGAGAAGGAGTTCCCCAATCCCTAAAATCCTTATTAGACTTGGTTTCCCAAGTGGTTCTTGAAGAATTAACTTTTCAAAGGTATGTGACCACACGGGACCAAGTGGACCCCACCTAGGTTAAGGGGAGGGAGTTTAACAACCAATGATGATCTTAACCTAGACAAGGAAGGGGAAAGGATCAAAACAAGAGTTTTCACTTAGAGGTGTCAAATTGATCATATGAGGTACTAGCCTAGGGAACACCAGGGCAAAGTTTGATCTCAGAGCTAAGGATTGGGATATCTCACAATCCCACTGTCGGAATTTCTTCAAATTTGGAGGAGACCTTGAGGACACACCAATTTAGTAGGGGCTAGGGGATTGAACTTTTTATATGGCTACTTTGGTGGGAAAATGATGCCCTAGGTGGCCTAGCGTGGCTTGACCTAGAATGAAGAGGGAAAGGTGAAGAAAAATGGTTCTTTGAGTGACCACCTATTGGTAGACCAGTGCCTATTCCCTTGGGAGAATGGAGTTTAGGAGAATGATGAGAAAGGACTTCGTTTCTGGGTCAAGGAGGCCTCAAGGACTACTTCGCTTGGCCTTTAGGGCAAGAAGAAGTGACCTTAGAGCTTTATACTTCGCTTTGCAAAAAGAGATGGCTTATCAAGATAAATTCAATGGTAAAATTATCGCTAAGAGATTTCATTCAACATACATGGTCCATACATTGAGAGATGCTATATAAAAACAATAATTCCACAATTTTGCAAATATGCAAGGCAACAATTAGCCCTAGTATAGCAAAAATCCCATTCCAATGCATATGACAAAGTAAAACAAGAATAACATTAAATGTGTGTACTTACATGTAAGAGAACATATCCAACCATCAACACATTTGCCAATAAAGAAGCTCCAAGATAAGAAAGTCCAATCCAAACATCAAAAATCATCCAGGCTCCAATTTATCCTCCAAGAAAAAGAGTGAAATTCTCAAGAGAGAGAATGATCCACTCCAAGTGATGATACAAAATGAATTCAAGTCTCTCCTATCTATACACTCATTAAGAGTTCGAATTACCTAATTTGAGCCTACATTAACCCATCAACTAAAAATAATGTGCAAATAACTATTTATTGGTGACAAGCCCACCAAACTAGCTCATAAACAAAATAACAAGCCTTCCAAGAGGTCGAATAATCAATAATGCATGTCGTTGGGCTCTCTAAGAGACCTGATGAAGTCCATAAGTGCCAAAATGATGAGTTAGACTTCCAAAAGTAATGGATAAGGGGTTGGTCCATTGTTCTCCACATAATAAACCTGCGGTGCTCTCAATGGCTGTGAGGGCACACAAGTGGCCTCATGGGTCTCCAAGCAAGTCGAAGATGCCTGTAGACCATCTGTAAGAGCTCAGATGATGGTGTAAGTGATTCCACACCAGCATACAAGTCCTGTGTCATTTGCCAAGTGCATGGTACAAATGTGGGGCTTACTAGGAAAAGGTGAACCAAGTGCATCTTCATTGTCCGATAGGTTAATCTCGAGCAGTCTATGAACACCTCTGGGGATCCATGGAGTGTTGTCTACTGCTGTGGAGGCCCATGGCTCTCAACACACACCCTACATCTGCCAATGTATCCCTTTGGAGGGTTAAGACCTTGTATAGGGAGACCAAACCCAAAATGGATACCAGTTGCAATCATCCATAAAATCCAATGTGTCCCCTAGCCTTCCAGTAGAACAAGTCATCAAGGAAATCAAGTAAAAGAGCTTACAAACCATGGATAACAGGTGGGGACTTCATAATGACATGCGCTTACATGATGGGCTTTGGCATGTGCTAATGTCTCTAAGCTCCAAAGGGGTTAACCAAGTATCCCATTAGGTGGTTTCTACTTCTAAAGGGGATAATATGTCCAAGGTACATCTTTTAAAAGGTGGTGGCATGTAATAAAAGCTGAATGTAATGGGGAATGAGAAAGAGCAACCCTAGGCCACATGCTGGGGTACAAGGGTTGCTAGTAAAAGGGAAGCTCACACTTGGGTATGTAATGTACAGGAGGGAGCAATCATGGTACATGAGGTGACCCGACCTTGATTTTTTCACCTTTCTTTATATGCCTTTTGCCTTTTATGATTTTTCTTTAATTAACTGTTGGGGGCTCAAGGGGTAAGAGCATGATGTGTGAGATATAGCAGTGGATGCCCCTTTTAAGGTAGGGCGGTTCATTTCCCACTAGGGGTTGGGACATTCATGGGTTCCCAAATGATAAAGGAGGCTCATCAAGGGCTTGTAGGAACTAGGGTGATGGCCATGAAGATGGGGTAGAGCTCATGTATTGGCTTTTGCCCATGTGATAAATGTGTTTGTTCAAGCCATCTTTTGCATTTTGTGGTACATTTCCTATTGAATGTGGTCAATTATGCTTTTACGTTTCTTTTTAGCTGCATCAACCTCCAGGGCATCATCATTCTAGGCCTGACCCAAGGTGTTGGCAAGGGGAAGGGGAGAGCTAACCCTATGTGGACCTAGTGCAGGAATGTGGGCTCAGGTGGGAGAAATGATGAATGTGGTCATAATTAGTGGAAAGGGGGCAATATATGTGGATGGAGTGCGACCACGCAACCAAAATCAACGTTTCCCATGAAGTACCATCCCTAGAGCCAAAAGGGCCAGTAAAAGAGATCCCACATGACTAGAATCCAAGGTTAACATCCAAAAGGGTCAAGGGGAAAAGAGCATAGACCTAGACCATTATTTCCGCCAAATCCCCCTATTAATCCATGCCCAAAAGTGTCCATTATAAGCAAACTACAATACTCAATTACCAAATGACAAAGCGTACCTTTAGGTTCGAGAGGCCCACCTTCATGGCAGATGGGTGAAGGACCACATGGCCAGCTTAGGTGGCGGAGAAGTGGCACAACGAGCTAGTTGGTGGCTGTAAGGTGCTGCTGGATGTTGACTGAGGACCATCTTGGAGAAAAGTTTCCTCCTAGAGATATCACCGACAAAATGGTGGGTAACAACTGGCTCTAACTGGGATGTGATCTGTCAAAGAAGTGGACGAAGCTAATCAAATGGGAGGTCATGATAACTCCAACAATCTCCTAGTTACCGTAGACCTGTTACCTACACATATCAACGATTGAACCCACGGGGCAACATTTTTTTCACAGTGTCTTATGGTCACCCATGCTTAGTGTGAGGCCGTAAAATCAACAAATATATATATATATATAAAATAGGCAAATTTTAATTTAGATGTAGCTATTCTACCATGAGAAATATCATATGATGTTAGTTCTAATGTAAAATCAATATGCAATGCATCCTACTCTACCATGCATATGATACAATATCAAGTGGTCTTGGGATAATACTCCTTTAGGAGTTGTTCGTTTACAGGGAGGGGAACAAACTCTCCATCGGTAGTCTCTAAGTGGTATGAGTTTATTCCTGCCACATCACTTATCCTGAATGGACCTATCCAAAGGTTGTCCCACTTCTTGGGCATGCCAAGTTTTTCTCTTCTTTTGTCCCACAGGAGTACATGATCACTAGGTTTGAATGCTTTGTACTGGCTATGTTTAAAGGCGACTTTCTTTTTATCATGATTATGGCTGATTTGGTCAAAAGCTTTCCTTCTATTCTCATCATTTTCAATTATCTGATCAATACGAGATTGTATGGAATTTTGTTGATTGGGGGAATCTTTCAGACATTCAAGGATGGGTAACTGCATTTGGATAGGTAGTTTGGCCTCAGAACCATAGACTAATTATAACAGGCTAAAACCAGTGGAAGCCTTTACAATTGTTTGGCTAGCCCATAGGGGATACTTGATCTTGCTATCCCAATCCTTCTTATTGTTGCCGATAGTTCTTTTGATAATTTTTATGAGGTTTTTATTGCTTGACTCAGCTTGTCCGTTTCCTCGAGGGTAATAGTTAGAAGAATGTGATAAGATTATGTCATACTTATTACACAAGGATTTCAGAGCCATGGAGTCAAAAGCTTTGGCATTATCAGCGACAATCTTGGTAGGAACACCAAACCTAGTAATAATTTTATCCTTAAGGAAATCCATACTAACCTGGTTAGATGCTTTCTTGGTTGGTATCATTTCAACCCACTTGGTGAAACAAATCATTGGCTGTGAGGATCCATCTATGCCCATTGATAGAATTGTCTTTGAATTCATCGATAAAATCTAAACGCCATTGTTGGAAAGTTGCATTGATGGCAACGTTTTTTAATGGCATAGTTGCAAGGTGCTGCTTTCTAGCGAATAATTGGCAAGGTTGGCATCATTTTACAAAGTTTAGGGTTTCAGCGAAGATGGTGGGCCAGTAATAACCTGCCCTCAAAATATTATGAGTAGTGGTTTAGGTAGCATAATGTCCACAACAAAAACTAGCATGGAATTCATTCATCAACTTCTCAGACTCTTCCTTTCTAACACATCGGAGGATCACCCCATCAGGACTCATCCATCCAAGGCCATCTTGGGTCAAGCAAAACTTAGATGCTTTCATTTGCAAGGATCTTATCTTGTGATCAACAAGGTGAGTGGGGAGGGGGGCAAAGAGATTGCGTAAGTAATAAACAATGTCTGTGTACTAGTCATCGTTTTCATGTTCAGTGGATGTGGCACATAACTTCTCCTCCTCTCCCTCTTTAATGGCTTCATTGTTACTCTTGGTAGGCATTTTAGCTAACCCTTGTCCCTTGATGACCTTCTTAGGACGGATATCGAGTTCATACTCTTGGATTTTGGACACCCATTTCCCCCTAGACCCAAGACAATCAGCTTGTGATAGTACATCCCTCATGGTGGGGTAAGCGACATATGCATATATCTTTTTATACCCCACATAGGCCTAAAGTACTTAAGAGATTTGATAAGAGCGTATGCTTGTTTTTCAGTGATAGTATATCTTGTTTTCACATCCCAATGAGGCTTACTCATGAAGGCTACAGGCCTCTCCCTTCCTTCATCATCTTTTTGCATGAGGATGCCAGCGATAGTGTCCTTAGATGCAAAGGAGTATATGATAGAATCCTTAGTGTAATCCAGGCTAATGAGGATAGGGGCAGAGGCAATTCTTTCCTTAATTTCTTAGAAGGCCCTTGTTGTCAGACGGATCATCACGACAACGCTCAGATCAGGGGCTGTCACTCTGATCCCCGATCTCTTCGTTTAAGCCTGTCTCCCGCGGCTAAGGGGGGTAGACCCTTTAGGAAAGTGGAAGACCAACTATGAACCAGTTGGTTTGGGAGACACGAAAGGACAAAAGCACTTAATAGATTTTATTGAGTTAACAGACTAGTGCCTTATGAGCTTGATGTTTAAAAGATTACTTACTAGATGTTGTCGAAATATAAACCATGTATAGCAATCATTTATCATCAAATAACTTGGGCAATGCAAGATATCCAGTAAAATCACAGTGCTTTAACGATGATCTAGCAGTTTTTGAAACTTCGAAAAATAAAGCTTGACATATAACCATGTAAATTTAACTAGATACTACATTCATGATCCTTCAAGCATGCCAAAAGACGATAAACATTAGTCAAAATTTTTAGCCTCAGCAAGAAAAAATAGAATGTGATAAAATTCCCAAGCTAAGACTTCAACTGGCAAAATACTTCCACGATATTTTTATGCTTTTCAGATAAAATAAAATTCTAAAGTTAAAAATCTAAAAAAAAAAAAAAAAAAAAAAATAATCTAATAAAATTTTTATGATTTTTTTAAATTTTTTTAAACAAAATCTAAAAAAAGAAAAAAAATCTAATTTAAATCTAATTAAAACTAAAAAAATAAAAAAAATCAAAAATCAAAATCTAAAATTTAAACAAAAAGGAATTTTATATATGATTTTTTTATTTTTTTTTATTTTTATAACAAAATTTAAAATTAAAATCTAATTTGATACTGAAATCAAAACTTGAAATTATTAAGATCTACTCTAAATCTAAACTAAAACTATAGAGAAAAATCAAAATTTTAAAGCCAAAACCCTAATGATTTTTTATGAATCCTTTTTTGTTTTATTTAAAATGAAAACTGAAATCAAAACTTGAAATTATTAAGATCTACTCTAAATCTAAACTAAAACTATAGAGAAAAATCAAAATTTTAAAGCCAAAACCCTAATGATTTTTTATGAATCCTTTTTTGTTTTATTTAAAATGAATTAAAATATTAAAGCCTAACAAAGTAACGCATGCATATATTAACAAAATGTAACTAAACTAAACCTAAACAAAACAAATCTAAACGAATATATTAAATTTACAATGCTAAACCTAAACGAAATAACAAAAATCGATTTTGATTTTGATTTTTATATACCTAAATATACGCTATAAAATCACGCTAAAGACTAAGCTAAACGCATAAGAAACCTTACGCTGAAATAAAACTCAACGCAGAACCTGGAGACTTCTTGACAGCGGCAGCGTGGATAAATTGCTTTTGTAGGTTGAAGGCCGACGAACGCAGGAAGAAGAGCTGCGAATGTTTGTAATGTAGGTCCACGGAAGACTAGGGCGCTGATGAAGCTTAATCCACACAGTACGCAGGCAAAATGAAGGTTGATAAACCCAGCTTACCATACAAATTTTTATCCGACGTAATCGCTGGCCCGTGTATATAAAAAAAACGTGTTTTTTGCAGGTGATAGCGGAACAGTGAATGCAGGTTTAACGATATGTTTGCAGATGCTTGGAGCGTTGATGAACTGCGTGAGGGATGAAGGCTTTTAAATCTTGTTTGCAGAGTTGGGAATTTGATTGGACTTTTGACGCACGATGGTGGAGATGCTGCTGGATCGGCAGCGTGAACACTGCGTGGAGGATAAAGGAATATGTTGGTGCAAGTTTGAATGAGCACGGAGATGGATGGAGAGGCCATGTCATAAATTGATGGGAAATTGATTTGCTGTGGTGAGGATGGACGTGGGAGAGATGGTAAAATGCAAATGCATGAAGATTGATAAAGGACTGCGGGTATTCTCTTGCAAACCCCACCAGGCAGCTCACAATTCAAGAAGATACTCTCCAGGAACCTTGATGAAACTACCTGAGCTTTTATCTTCAATTTATTGCAGATCAAACCCTTGCAAATGAATTACAGATCTGAAGGCAACAGTATTTAGAACCCTTGAACAACCAAAACAGAGAGCCTGCAACAAGAAGAACTAATTTTCCACAAGAATTTATCTCAGACCTGCAAATGAGAAACAAAATTCTGGAAAGTATATGCAAAATTTAGAATGAAACCCTGCAAACTGATTAAAAAAAATTTCAAAATTTATAGCTCTGCAAAGCCAGATTTGTCAGTTATCATCAAAATATTTTCAGGAATTCAGATTGCTAATGAAAATACTTAGGAAATCTCTCATGCAAATAATAAAGCAAACTAAATGATTAACCCAAGATCAAAACTCGCTGGGCTTTGCAAGAAATGCTTGCGGGAGTTGGCTGGTTCAGCGGAGAACTTCCCCAAACACCCACTAATCTTTTTCAACAAGATATTCCTGCACAGCTCACTTTAACCGTCAATAAAGAGAGGAAAAACAGTACTAGATCTCTAATGCAATAGAGATACCTGCCATTACTTCAGAAACCCTAATACCATTCAAACCCTAGCAAGTGAACAAGATACCTATGCTCAACAATACTCTTCATTAAGCTGTTATTAATGGTTGAAAATCAAAATATGCAGAAAACAAAATAGCTCACAGCATTTCAAGAGAGTAACACCAGCAAGATTTCGACCCCAAAGTCTTTCTTTATTAGCACCAGAAAAGTTTACAAGAGAGCTTCTTCAGTACAAGACTCAGATTCAATATGATCTCAAATGACCCCTAGCACCCTATTTAAAGGAAAAATTCCCAACGGTAGTTTGAGTGATCCACATCAAAACGATCTCGACCGTCGATGAGGATCAAGATATCTCTTAATCTCATCCGTCGAATTTTCAATGCATTTTAAAAAATTGAAATTCTCAAAATATTATTATTTTATTATTTTTTTTTAAAGTT
>APFE030934387.1:0-21121 GCA_000404065.3 Pinus taeda | reverse complement strand
AATGGATCGGCTAGTACAAGAGAAAAGGGGGGTGTAGCTCCCGTACTGGTATAAGGCTGCACCAGTACAAAATATTGTAAAAGGATTTTCTTATTAAGAAGAAGATTGAGATGACTTGCAGCAGGTGTTTTTCTCCCGCATTGGGTTTCCACCTTATATCATGGTGTTCATGTGTGTGCCTTATGTGTGATGATCTATTCTATGTTACTGCATCTGTTACCTGATAATATGGTTGATAATGTTCTAATGCACTCATTGAAGATCAATTAACTTAATCATAAGAAGTTGTGGAAGTAGCATATATGAATCTGGTTATGGAAATGAAAAGTTTTATTAATGTGATAATACTGATTCACCCCACCTCTCCGTATTATTTCCAACAGTCTATTGTGGTAGACTGAGCGGAATTAACCTTAGAGGTTTTACTAGGATTTGGAGAGGGATTCAAAGAAGGATTGGATGAAGAAATCGTAATTGATTTTTTTTTTGAAGAAGCTTTACTGGAAGTTTGAGTCACTAATCTAATAATACCATCGACAGGTGGGACATCCAAAGTTTTAAAAGATGTTGGATATGTAGATGGTCTCAGAGCATCAGGCAAGAGATCATATAACATGCCAGATTGGGAATACACCAAATCTAAATATTGGGCATGGGAAATGGCTTGATATTCGGTTAAACAACCTCCCATAACTATGTCTACAACAATTTTGTTCATGAATGATTTGGTAAACCATTTAGTTAACAACTAATCAGGTATATCAAACTTGATAAGGCGACATTAACATCTCCATTCATGGATATGATCAGAGATGTGGGTAGCAGTATTCTGTTTTAAAGACGTAAGCAGATGGGTACCAATTTTATAGTGAACTAGTAAATGGAAGTGAGTAAGGAAGTCCATTTAAGTCCTAATAAGCACCTCGAGGGAATTCGATGTACCATGTCACGACAGGACCTGTAAGGATGTGCTGAAAAAGATGTAGATGAATAGAGTCATCAACCCAGGAATTAGATGAACGCCACAAATGGTAAGTCAAAACATGGTCGTGGGGGTCTTCTCCAAATTTTCCTTTGAATTTTGGACAATTACCAAGAATCTTAGTAAGAATCGGAGGCCAATATTGCGAATGAAGTATTGGATCACCAATGAATCTTGACACATTCGGCAGTTCCAATGTTGCTAGAAAGGGAAATTGTAGGTTGAAATGCATGAGATTCCTTTAATAAGGCCCAACTTGTGGATTCCATCCTTGTTGGTATGGGTTCTGCCCCCAAAGTGGTGGATTTTGACCATAAGGAGTTTGATATTTACCCCACTGAGGGGTATTCTAACCATACAAAGGAAGATTCTTCCCTCTCTGAGGTTGGTTTTGACTAGGGTAAGGTTGATACTAACCCACCATAGGCCATTGAGAAGCATAAGGTGGATAAATAACTTGCACAACATATGGATTATAAGGTTGTTGTTGCAACTATTGACCCTAGTGGTAAAACTATTGGCCCTGCTACTGCAGGGATTGACCTTGTGTCTGCAACAGCTAACCTTGTTGATATAAGGGTTGGTTTTTTTGTTGCAAAGGTTGCCCTTGCTACTTTAAAGTTTGTCCTTATTGATGCAAAGTTTGTCCTTGCTACTGATAAGGTTGTTGGTAAGGCCCTTATTGCACATAAGGTCCTTGTTGTACAAAATATTGTTGTTGTTGGAAAGTTTCTTGTGGAATTTTCCGATTTCTAGGTTGGTACTAATAAGTTACAGCTTGCATTTGACCAGATTCCCCAAATGAGGTATTTGAACTAGGTTGCATTTGGGGGCCTTCCTATTGAGTAAAGGGTGGATTTTGAGGTTGTTGAGAGCCATACATAGGGTACAGTTGTTGGTAGGGTATCTGAGCCATAAGAGGTTGTTGATACAGGATTTGACCTAATCTAGATAGAATTGATGATCCACCAGGATAAGGCACACTACCAACATTTTGACTAGCTCTAGTAGCGTGAGTTTGAGGTGCACTCACATAAGATCCACCCGAAATAGAAGGTACATAAGTTGAAGGTGGCTTCCCACCCCATGTGGTGGGATAGGAGGTAGCACATATTGTACACTTAATGGAGGATCTGGAGAACTTATAGGGACATCAATTGCCCCAACTGTAATTGTCGGTTGTACAGGAACTAATGAAACTACAGTCGATATAGGAATTTGAGAGGCCATGTTTCAAACAAATGGACCAGAAGTAGTCATGAAACCCTATGATCAAATGGGATTGTGATAAAGTGAAGACACACTTGGATTACCTTAAACGAATTAAGACTATGTATAAACAGCTAGAAATAAAGCCTCACTTCTTTCAGGGGGTGGTGGAGGTGCAACACTTCCCACATATGGATAACCTTAAGGTGGAAAATAACATTCATAATAAATTTCAACACTAGGCATATGAGTAGCTTAGACTTCTAGGGGACCTTGAGAAGAGGCTAGAAACTCACCTTCTAAAGCCATGGGTGGAAATAGTTGGCAAGGAGGAATCCAAGATGATCGTGGATATAACTCGAAATGCACACCAAGATTATCATATGGACTATAAGGTTGTTGATGAGATATAACCAATGGATCAAAAAGTTGATTCAGAGGGAATAAAACAAACCTCTGTGGACTCTCAAGAGTTTCTGGATCAGATTCCTAAGATGATGATGAGTCTTGAGGTGGAGGACGAGAAGAAAGGGGTTGAATACTTAGGATAATTCCAAGTTCAAGACCTTGGGCTTCAAGTGATTGTGAAAACTCAGGGTGAAATCCTTTTGATGACCCTTCAACATCAAATGATGAAGGGGAATTGTAAGGTGAACTCGGTGGTTCAACCACGATGACCTTTTCTAAAAAATAGTAAGGGGTGGTCGATTTGAGCCTACAACTAAAATTTACTATTAATCAAGAAATGTGAGGCCAAGGATAACTGCATAGGTAAGTCATGTTGTCATGGGTAATTAAATTTTATAACTTAAAAACAAGAAATAAATCAAAAAGGGTGTACTAGGCAAGAGGGATTACTGAGTATCCATGAACTTTTATATACACCTTAGCTGAAACCAAGGACTTAACGTACGAGGACCGATATCCCCAAATGTTTTCTTTGGTGTATCACGTTTACAAGGCGAATAATTCGGTTACCTGTGGCTAAAGGATAACAACCTAGTTGGGTGCCCCAATATATACTTGATAGTACAGGGAGCAAAAGTCCGTGTTAGAATTGTTTAATGCATAAACGTTCAGTAAGAGCATTATGATATATTTGCCATACTAGAGTGCCTTCGATATACTCTAGAGTACTGGAGAACCTCCAATATACTTCCGTACTAGAATGAGATTTCACCCCCGGGATATAATGCAGGCAATTAATGACATTTTCTAGGTTTATAGACGCCAGAACAATTCTCTAGCCTATACCTCTAAATGTTTGTGTTAAGTTCCACATGCTCCTTAGGTTAATTCAATAAATTTTTATGTTTTTCCTAAATTAGGTTTCAATTCCAAGCTCAAACAATGTCACCTGAATCCTAGAATGAAACCTTTCATTTCAATGAATAATATATTAACGAGGGAAGAAAGTTCAAGTAATTTAATGCACCAAACAAGAGAATGCATCAAACAATATGCCTCCACTAACGTTTCCAAATGCAAAATGCAAGAGCAAAACTATTCACTTCACTAATGAATATGCAATCTATTGAAAACAAAAAATGATCTTCACTTCATTAAAATGCACTTTACCTATATGATGTTCTCTTTGATTTTCAGGTGCTCGCATGTAACTAAGCTTCAACCAAATCAAAAATAAAGATTTTGATTCAAAGTACTCCTAATTCAAACAAGGCATCAATCAAAGTAATGCCAAATCCAAAAGCACTCAATGAAAATGTATTTCACTTTCCCTTTCGAATAGATAAGCAAATATACTCATTTTAGTTTGCAAATAAAACAATGTAATCTATGTTTGATAAATGACAGAGATGGATTTTAAATACAAGATGACCTAATACACATGAAAAGAAAATTTGCACAAGACAAATTGAAACCAATGTAAGTCAATGTTTTAAGTGATTTCACCAGATGAACAGACCTAATCATTCAACAAACCAGAGACCCAAAGACACTTGCAAGTGGCAAGTGACAACCAATCAACCTATAAACCCTAAAATCATCCAATTGCACTCAAACACTTGAAAGTTCATGGTAAAAATTTGCTAATAAATGAGGTAATAAATCAAAACATCAACAAAATCTAGTCATGCAAGACAAAACAAGACCTCAAGGGCTCAGACACACTGGGGTTTGATAGAGAAACCCTAGATCTAAACTAGCCAAACTAGCGTTGAACAAGGAATCAGCGTGACTATTTTAATAAAAAGTTCGCTGGCAGCATGACTTCCAGATCAAAAACCACACTGGGTGACGAAAAAGGAAAAAAATAAAAAGAATTTCACAAACACTTCCAGACTTAGCACTCTAAGATATCAACCAGTGATTGTGCAGACCTCTATCAACCCAAACTAACTGAGAACATGATGGTCAGTCAAATTGATCGAGAGATCAGTTGAGAAAGGAGGATGAAAAGGCTATAGCTTCCCCAATGGATTCACCATTTTGTTGTGAAGGAAAATCCCCCATGTGGATAGAGGCAATCCCTCTAGCCCAATGAGTGGGTCTAGCAACAAACCAAACAATCTAACATACACTTTCCTAGCTTATACTTGACAAATCCAGAGAGAAGGAGAAACCTACCTCGGTTTGATGCGAATCGCTCAATCCTTGGAGACGCCTTTGAATCTTCCACTGTAGGCCTCACTCCTTAGTTGTTCTCCTTGTCCAAGTACCTGCAAGGAAGATCAAATTACTATGCGGTATACAAGAGCATATATGGCATACATCAAACATAAACTACTTAATAGATCAAGGAACATTAAACTAATAGCATAAACAATTACACATTTAAGGAAAGTGAACATCATATGTATATATTAATAAACTAAAAAGGGAAGCATAATGTTATCACTTAAGAAGCAATTTCTAAATCGTTCACATCAGTTTGATTGTGAAGGTTAGGTATTAGTCCAAGTTTAGTTTTTCCATGTTCAATGTAGTGTCTAAGTCTTAGGAGTCTTGGTGGTATGGTTGAATAAAGGTCAATAATCCATTCTCATTCATCACTGGTCTCACAACCTGCATATATTCCCTGTATCCAGTTTGTTTTAAGGTTCCTATGTGTTACAAAGTAGTTTAGGCATTTTCGTAGTCCAGAACCCAGTCTAGGTGTTTTCGTAGCACAAACCCAGAATTTACACTGGCTGTGCTACAAAATCGGGGATTCGTGCAGATCCGTAGCAAATCTTGCTCAGTTTTCATATTTATCAAGATCTGTTATGACTACATCATTAATTGTCAGCTTATACACTTCACCTATCATGTACAACCGCTTATCTTCATCACTAGAACCATTAGGCACCTTGGTACGTTCGGGTTACAAGTTCCAAGAAAAGCCAAGCACTCACGGTCATGATTTGTGTTTGGATTCACGCGTAAGGAATAAATTGTCAGCCATTCAATTTGAATTCCTCGAAAATCAGGCGAGGCAACTTTCAGGCGAGGCAGCTTTCAGGTGAGGCAACTTTCAAGAGAGGAAGCGATTGAAAATTGAGACAGTGCCTGTCTTTCAAATTTTCATTCTGTTGAAATCACATGGAGAGGGCTACAGAATTAAAGGAGCACAGGTTAGGCAGGTGTTTGAGGCGAGCGAACCTGAAGGTTTAGACATTATCTTAAATAACAGAGAAGTTGAACGCACATTCAAGGAAGTTGGCTATTGGGATTTTTGCGAGAAACTTCAAGGAGGTCATGCGCAAGTCACCAAGGAATTTGCCTTGAATTTCACAGGACTGAATTCGAAAGTCGGGGTGCTTGAATTGCCAATCTTGCCAGAAGTTATATATGTAGTCACTGAGATTCCAAGGGGACAAGAAAGATGGTTTAAAAATTTCAAATTTGATATGACCCCTTGCAAAGCATTTCTGAAGCCGGAGTTCATTGACTCAGATTTAAACAAGTCTGTGCCACGAAATTTTGTCAAGGACTCATATTCCATTTTACTTACCTGCATACAGAGGTACTTTACCTGTGAGGGGAGATATCATAAGGTGTATTCATATCACTTCAAGCTTCTGCTACATTTCACAGGAAATATATCTCTTGATTTACCTTTCTACTTGTTTTGTAGCCTAGGCAAAATCTGCAACAAGGTTCAACTAAAGAAGGAAGCCTATGAGACCTCATTCTTTCACCATGGCTTAGTCAAGTTGATCATTTTGCATGAGCTCCAGAGAATAGATAGGGACTGGTCCACGTTCATATTAATGTCTAGCTTCAAGAATGAAACTAGCCTCAGTCCTCAAGCTGTGAAAATTTCTCCACCAGCAACTGGTCATCGTGCAGAAACAAGATCCAGGAGATTTGTAAAATTGAAGGCTAGGAAATAGGTAAAGGAGCCCACCAGAACACTGATAATCCAAGACACACCCCAACAGTCCTAGAAAGAGAAAACTCAGATCAAAGAGGGTGTACATGAATCATCTACAGGTGAAGTAGTTCAGAGAAGAATGACTAGGAGCCAGTTAGCTAAAGAAAAAGGCAAGATAGTGGTTACTGAGGAAAGCCCGGTTTCAAAGGGAAACCTGAATGACTTACTGCAAGCTATTGATATTGAAGAATCTTCGCTGGTTCAAGTAGATTTGATAGAATCAGGTAAAGACAAGACCAAAAAGATCAAAGCCTCGAAAAAGCTCAAGTTTGATGATCAGGTTGCTAAATTTGTCTTTAAGCCAAGAAGACCTGTGACGAAGTATTTCAAACAGGTACAAGAGATGTTGCCAAAAGCAGGTGAACAGAGGAGATCGAAAAAACTCATGAAAGACCTGTGACTTAATTAGAAACATCATCACAGCTACATAAAATAAGATAGAAATAAGACAGTTATCTCTCAGGAGGAATATAGCGTTAAAGAGCTAAAAAAGAAGTTGAGGTTAGCAAATCTCGAAATTGCTAGATTGAAGAAAGCCTCAAGGAAACATGAAATCAAGGAAGCTCATTTTAATAAAATGGAGGCCCTATGGGAAGACAAAACAATTTCAATACCCGAGGTGGTCAAATGTAATGCCCAATACTATACCTGGACAGTTCCTACAATAAAGGAAGCAGAATTCATTAGAAAAGTTAATACAAAACTGAGAGCTGGGATCAGAGTTATGAAAAGGAAAATTGAGGATTTGAAGATCCAGCTAAGCCAACAGGAAAGATTTCCTTAGCTAAGGAAAATCACACAGCAGGTAAGGTTAAGTCCCAAATTTTGATGATTTACCGTGTTCAATTTTGAATAGCTTCACGACAGTTGAAAAGGACATTTCAATATTAAGAGGCTCAAGACAGTCAAATTTTGGCTTAAAACTATGTTTTTGTGATTACAGAGTAGTTTCGTAGCGCGCTACGAAACTGCTGTAGACGATGCCTAATGCACAGCAGTTTCATAGCGCGCTACAAAACTGTTGTAGCTACATAATTAAACTCAATCGAACAATTTTGAGTGACCGAGGGGAAATTTTTTGAAAGGGAATTTTAGAAAAGGATCATTTACAATGTGCAAGCAACCAGCAAGGGCAAAACAAGCGGAGAAAAGATATATGAACTCTAAGATTTTTGTTATACAAATGATCATCGCTAGTATTGTTCATGACATTTCAAACAGCTTTGAAGAGGTTTTGTCTTCACATGGGTATATGGGAAAGGTTTACAACACATGAAGAATGTGTCACTCCAATATATTTTTGGGTAAATAAAGAAGAACAACATGGTTAATTGGTTTCGAATATCCTTGAGGAAACCAAAAGAAGAAAAACAGGGGCAGTTCCTACTTCCCAACAGCAATAAATGGATAAGACATTAAGGGCCAACAAAGAGCTTCAAACATCCACCAAAGCTAGATTGAAGGAGACCACTTGCCAAAGGACGAGTTTTGATTGTAATAAATACTATCACCAACATGATGTGGAGTTAAACTCCTAATTTCCTTAGGTTTCTAGAACTTCCAGTTAGCAATTAGTTGCATTTAATAGTTAGTTTAAAATGTTAATAGGTGTCATAATAAGATGAATTCGAGTTCCCCTCATGCTGGAGGAGGAATCTCAGTTATGTAGAGAGCTCTATATATAGCAAAACATTTGATGTACAAAGGGTTGGAAAATTATTGAGAAAAGATCTTATATTGTGCTTTGTGTAAACACTCTGTTTTGTAGTAATACAGTATTGGCCTTGCTTCTCAGGAATCAGAAGGAATTCGATGTTCTAAACGTCTTGTGTTGTATTTTTCCTATTATCTATAGTGTTATGAATGTGTGATTACTTAGAAATCACTAACAGTGCTCTAATTTCCTTCATACATTTGTAAACTGTGTTGGTCCTTTATGTGTTGGTGTGTTCTACATATGTTGGATTTTGAATGCCCTCACTGCTATGCAAAGCTAACTTTACTGTCAATACTGAAGCATATCTGACTCCATAAGCCCAATGGATACTTTCTAATTGTGTTTCAACCTCTTATATTTGTTCATTTTGTTTGATAGAGTTAGCCATCTTATTCATTATCCAAATCTTTAATCTTGTGAGAGAGCCCTCTCAGGTTGGGGAGGCTAAGCCTCAGCCTAAAGTAGGTTTGAAATAGTTACTTAAAGTCTACCTGATCACAGCAACCTATCAGAATCTGATTTTGAGTTAACACATACAACCTATGCCTTGATGTTGGAGACCTCCTTTTGGTGGATGTCCAAGTCCAAGCCAAGACTCTTCAAGCACTCCTTCTCTAAGTTAGATGGGCAGAATTTAGGCATAATCTCAGTATAAGAATGCAGGCAATCAATGACCAACCATTTGGGGATTGAAGGGAGTGAATATATAGGAAGAGAGAGGGAGTTAGGGATTGAAAAAAGAGGGAGGAAGCTCCACATCTCAAGGGGAAAACACATAATGATGATATCAAGAGGTCCAAATGAGAGAGCTCAACCATATCAACAACAACCAATATCCATCTCATTATTCCAGAAGGTTCTAGTGAGTGAAGCTTCTCCTTCAATTTTGGAAAACCTTCCAGAAGAGGTTCAATGCAATTTTTCCTATGAAAACCCACTCTAGCAGCATGAGTGTGTACTTGAGAAACCTGCCATCAGCACTGGTAGGCAGTGAAGTAAAATGTGTTGATGCCAAAAATTAGGTTTTTAGGTAACCTTCTCAATAATGGATTCAAGACAATTTTCCTTTTATTCTTCAGGGAGGTTTTGGTTTGTATATCATGATCAATATGCTGCACAGTAGTCAATGTTTTGGCACTTTGAGATATGGAATGGGAAGTGAACAGGAGGTATGACAAAATACTATGCAACAATTACACTTGCACCAACATAACTCTATAATCAAGAGAGAAGAATCTTTGCATATAAAATTTACTAGAGGAAGGGGACACCCTAGAGATTTCCTAGCCTATGCATGTAAGTGATGGTAATCCATGAAGTGAGGACAAGAAAAACCATAAAACAAATTTAATCTATGAAAGAAAACAATATTGATAGTAAAATATTTCTATAAAAAAATATTTTTAGCAATTGGCGAAGTGGATTATGTAGATAAATAACCAATAGATCTAGTAAATGATATGTAACTCTCAGAATAGTGCATACATGTGGCATTTAAGAAGGTTTATCAAGTTGTGAGAAAACAATAGAGTGTGGATAAAATTGTGGACAAGCATGAACAAAAGATGTTGTCTGTAATCTAAAAATGACAGGCTTATGTCAAAAATTATTTTAGGCAAGAAACTCTACATGGAAAGGTTGGATATTGAACTTATCTTATAAAAATAATATATACGTAAAAATTAGTGGTTTCTATTTTTATGGTTTTGGAAGAACCTAAAAGGTATTTTAATGTTGGTCAGGGAAGCGTTGGGAAACCTAAGGTAAACAATGATAGATGTAGGGTATGTAAGTTAACTATGAATCATAAGAGTACTTGGTTTTATGTTCAGGAGCCCAACCCAATTAAAAAAGGTGGGGGGGGGAGCTAGTGCATACTGATGACTAAGAAGGTTTGAAATCCTTTACTCTGAATACTCTAGTTTAGAGTATAAATATATAATAAATATTTAAAAACATGTGACAAAGTACTTAGAAGAGGGTGAAAAAAATTATACTATGTAAAATGAAGTAAAGCACAACATAGAAGGTACCCAATGTCAACAGGTGTTACAACTGAACTTGATATATATAATATCTGTATCAAAGAAAAAACATATAATAGAAACATAATGTGAGTATAAGTATGCTAAATAGTTTAGTTTATGACTTTGACTAAAATCTTATGATTATTAGGAACAGGTTTGGCATTCAGGACTGATAAAAGGGGAAGAAATAGTCATATATTTCCATAGAAAAGAGATAGAACAAGAATATCAAAAGGAATCTTTTGTGATCTCCTAGATTGTGGATTGTCAACAATTGACTTACTTATGGCCTAAACCTTCAGATCTGCATATCATAATAGATTAAGGAATTATGACACAAATATGGCTAGTGACATTCTCAAAGGAAAAGAATAATGTGAAAACGAGTAATTGTGTTCTTACATACCTCTATCGAAACCCGAATAATGTTGGTGTGCTTGAATAAAATATTACAATAATTTATTGAAATAATAAAATGAATGATACATTTTGAGCCTATAAGATTATAAGTGAGAGTGATAGTGATATTCTGGTTTCTCCCAGAAATAAAAAATTGAAGATGCGTAGAAATAGTACTTAATGAAAAAAAAAATTATAAAAGTTTTACGCAAACATGGGTAAGGTGATATTGGTTAAGGCTAAGATTGGGAGTGGAAATAGTAATGTGACAACCAAGTAGGTTGGCTGAGTCCATGGAAAATATGGAAAATAAAATGGAAAAGGGACTTCTCTTTACCCAAGCTTAGAATTTCACACACACACACACACACACATATATATATATATAGACATGTCATTATATTAGACATGGTTTCTAGGAGTCATTGGATTAGAAGGAAGACTACTTACTAATAACATGAAAATGAAAGTTATATGTTGAACCAAGTTCAAAAAACACATACTAAGAAGGAATCTTATATTGAGCAGAAGAGGTAGTGTGGCCTAGTTATTAGACATGGTTTCCAGGGGTCATTGGAGTAGAAAGATGAATACTTACTAATGACATGAAAAAGAAAGTTATATGTTGAACCAAGTTCAAAAAACACATAATAAGAAGGACTCTTATATTGATCAGAAGAGGCAGTGTGGCCTAGTTCAAAATGGTGTGGTCTCTAGAACTATATGTGGTAATGTGTAAAGTGTTGAGTAATGTGTTTCAGTGCATGTGTATATGTGCATTTTTTGTGGTTGTTTCACGTACATGGAATTTTGATCAATTGAAATATCTATATATATATATATATATATATATATATATATATATATATATATATATATATATATATATATATATATATATAATATTAAATTTAAAAAGATGCAATAGTCATTGTACTTGTATGAGGTACAAACTGGTGTGACAGAGAACTAAATATTGATTGAGTTGATGTTGAAGTATAAATAGGTAAACATCAATTGGGTTCCCTAGATAAACCCAGTGGAATTGCAAGATTTTATGACATGGAACAACCTAGTGGAAAAGAAAAAGATTGTGGCTTAATGGTGCATTTATAACTATGACGATAAATCTCTAAATCTAGTTTGTGCAAGTGGAGTCAATGTGTAAATAATTGCAAGGGGAAGAAAACACATGATTGTACACAAAAACATACTACATACAAACTCCATCAACAACCCACGATGCAAGATGGAAAAAGGGCCAAAATTAAAGGAATGTTGCAAAATGGGCTCTTGGTATTGTGCAAAAAGAAAATAGAATATAAGCCCAAGATGGGCATAATTGAATCTAATTGGACAAGTAGACAACAATATAGTCGCCTTAGAGGTTATTCTAAAATCTGCTCATGCATGATTAATGCATATGCAACATTTGAAATCAAGATAATAATGTACTAATGCTACCAGGACAACAAGACACTAACTGCAATTTATCATTTAAATAAAACAATAAATAGATTCTAAAGTATTATTACCACTATGTAAATAGTGTAAATGATATTGGTATATCCCCGGTTTAAAATTTTCAGTGGAACCACGCGGTGTGATCCTTGTCATTTGGCATCATGAGTGGGTAAGTGAAAATGAATTATTGTTATTATAGACGAGCTTACAATGATATCGCTAACTCTTACTAAGTGTTAGTTGTTAACCCTGGTTGGGTTGTGATGCATGTTGATGACCCTTGTTGGGTACATAAATAGCAACTAGGAATGCTTGTAATAAATTTTGAAATGATTGTATATATATTTCTTAAATAATGATTGATGAAAGCTAATGACAACCATAATTATTGTGGGTGTAGGTCAAAAAAGGTGGAGTATTCCTAGTTGAACCTATGATTATTCTCAATCTAAGAAAAATCATGCTACGGAAGCGATATCCCAGCCAGGTTATAGTGCAAAGGAGGCCCTTCAACCCAAAAGAAACTACATGGTGATCTAGGTGGCTACAGAGGCACTCAAAGGTCAAAGAGAACTCATAATAGGTCAAAATTCAATGTAGTCAGATCACTCTTGAACTAGGACCAGATCAAAGTGCCCATTTCTCTAATTCTAATGGTACGAATGACACTCAAATCCGAGCTCGTATGAGGAAGATAGAGCGTGTCAAAGTTTTGGTCAAAGTTGGAAAAGTTGTAGGTTTAATGATCCTACAAATTGACTAAGATCCAGCATACAAAATTCGACCATTGAGCAGGTGAAATTGTTGCCTAATTAATTTTCCCAATGCCTTTATTTTCAGCAAAGTTAAAAAAAAAAAAATTAAAAATAGAAAAGGAAAATTAATATTAAAAAACATTTTCGGCAAAGTTAAAAAAAAAACCAGTCTTGTTTTTAAAGGCGAGATGGGCCCAAAACTTGTGCACCCCACTGGACACATATTAATATTATATATGGGGTGGTAGGTAGTCAAACCCTGCCACCCCCAGTCCTTGAACGAATATAGGCGGTATGGTTGTTTTAACAAACCCATACCATTAGAACATGCCATCAAAAATAGTATGATCACACCATATTATGGAGGGGCGGGATTTGATCGCCCAATCTCTCCCTAACCAACACCCAAAATTACCATTGCACCAATGGTTAGAACTTTCATTAATCTGCTCTCCAACTAATACTTAAGCTCGTAGTCCACTGTTGCACGAGAGACTGGCATGAATCTCAAGACTTAATATTTTTATTTGCAGGGCAGAACCTTGAGTGCAAATGGAACCTCACCAGGTAGGGAAACCATGATGCAATACCAAAGGCGGAACCATTATTTGCACGTTTTTCAAGGTATAGAATCTTTTGCAAAGAATATTCCTTGATGCCTGAAAGATTCCCTCAGGAGGTAAATTTTCATTTTGTTAGAATGATATGAAGTTTACAGTCATTTTAACTGGAATTTTGCAAGGAACATGATGGTGAAATCAGAATCATCATATGAGTAGCAGATTTATGGATTCCTAGCAGACAAGAATCTTTGAAGAATCTTGAGGGAATCTTCCAGATACCTTGAAAGCTGAAAATTGCCAGAGTCAGAATGCAGCCAAGTTTACACTCAAAAGTCTCATAATCTAGCAAGGATCATGATGGTGAGATCTGATTTCTGATCTGAGTTGCAGATCTCCAATCAGCCCAGAGAATGGAATCTTTGGAGAATCATAGAGAATCTAAAAGATTCCTACAAGCCCAGATTTTGACGGTGTCGGAATTTAACAAGTGGATAGTCGATTTTACACTTCTTGGTGACAGAAATTCAACTGTGCAGTCAGTTTTTGCAGCTAAGCCTTCCATATTTTGGTCAAATTCAGAGGTGAAGGTACACGAATTAGTGATGTCATGTTTTCCTTCATAATTGTTGAGATGATGTATCATGTTTGAGATCCATGTTTGATGTTATGTTGCGGGATCATTATTTCCACCTTATGTGAGATGTATTTAGCTTGTATTTATATGTATTGTTGTTGAGATCCCTATGTAACTATGTTGAAGGGATGCTCATTGCCACATTGTGTGAGATCATGTTAAGTTGTCATGCTGAGAGGAACCTTCTTGAGTGAGAATTCCTATAAGCGGAATATCTCATGGAGAGACAAGCCACTTTTGTTTGAGGGTGTATGTCCTTACTACGACAAAGATTCTTCCATGTACATCATCATCATTTCCAAAAGTATATGAAGCGACATCCACCATCTTGACACCAGGGCCGGAGACGTAATCCACACTGGATGAACTCCGTTATCAAATGTATCATGTTCTTCATTTGTTGATAGTTGTCACTTTTCCTCTTGTTTAAGCATGCAAATGTGGTTCTTTTATGCTCTTTTAAATGCAATTTTAACAACATCATCGAAGTAAAAGATCTTGGATAATTATGGTAGCTGAAGGAACCTGAATCAAGTTTGGTATCAGAGAAGTCTTCTCGCTGATGTGAATTGTGTTTGAACAATTGAATGTGCAACAATGGAGAATGACAAAGAAATGTATGAGGCCTTCCTAAGGATGTCAAAAATGGTGGACATGTTGTATGAAGCTTATGATAAGAAAGAAAGAGTAGAGAATGATGCTCCATCCACACCTTCCAGTGAACTTTCATTGCCTTCATCGTCTTCTCTTCATTTGAATGAGGATATCAACTAGAGCCTTCAAGAAGATAACGTTGAATTGAAGATGCTTCTATGAGAAGAGAAAGAGGAGAAGCAAAAATTGCAGATTCAGTTGCATGCCACGGAAGATGCCCTAGAAGAATTGAAGCACAACAACCAGAGTCTTCAAGTAGAGCATGTTGAATTAAGGAGGCTTCTACAAGAAAGAGAAAGAGGAAAAATAGAGATTGTAGCTTCAGCTACAAGGCATGGCAGAGGCCTTTGAGAAGTTGAAGAACAACAAAGGCTTAGAGAAGCCCTCATCACCTATTTTAGAATGAACAGTTGAGGTAAACAATGTTGGTTTTTCTTCAGATTCATCTTCACATGTTGTTGTTTCTATTGGAAATGTGGAGATACCAATTACAGGAACTGGCATAAGGCTCCTTACCAAGATGGGGTACAAAGGAGGAGGAATTGGTGTTAATGGCCAAAGCATGGCCAAGCAATTGGAGGTCGTGCAAAGACCTTGATTCGAAAGTTTTGGATACACCAGAGGAGAATGCTCAAAGGTGTCATAAGCTTCTAAGACATTGTTGAAACCATCAGGGAGAGAGAATGACGGGAACACATCACCATCATCCCATGGTAGTGAAAATTGCAGAGAAAGAGTTGAGGAAATCTCTCATCACCATAATGGCACCATAGACAACTAGGAAAGGTATAACAAGTCCCAGTATTCCAAAGTTCATTTTGATTACAAGCATTTTGTTAATGATGAACATAAATCATGGCATAGGAAAACATGTAGTTTTTGTGGGTTAAATAGCCATGTGTCTACTGAGTGCTAGAAGAGAATGGCATCACAAAAGATGATGAGACATCAGAGACCTTCTCCACAACAGGGAAAGAGGCATGTTAAGCAGGTTTGGAGGAAGAAGACTTATTACAGTCATTGCAATAGAGGTGGTGATCAGGTGCTCAGTATTTAGCTCAAAATTAAAGTTCTCATATTGGCTTGAAAATTGTATGGTTGCATCTGTCTCATTAATATAATCGCAACGCAATTTCTTTCACTCAAAACGGAGCCCAAATAAAGGAGAAAAGGCCTACTATCCATTTTCCTAAACAACTAAAAAAATTACAGAATAGGACAAAATGACAACATGGCAGTCCAGTCAGCAATCTAGTCAACAAGGGGAATATTCTTAAGTTTTCGCCCAATGGGGCTGTGACAAGTGTCACCTCCGAATTCGCCAGTGTGGTTGTGTGAAAGGGAAATTGCCTAGTTGACTCTAAGTGGAATTTGAATTTATTTTTATTTAAATATTATTAAATATTGTATATATAGTTAGTATATTTATATTATATAGTTATTTTTAACGATATATTATATATTATATATATTATATATATATATATTATATTATATATATATAGATATATTATATATATATATATATATAATATATTATATTATTATATAATATATATTATATATATTATATTATATATATTATATTTTATATTATATATATTTAAATATTAAATACTAATTATTAAATTCGCATACCTAAACCTTATAAATTTCCAATGTATTTCCAAACATGCATTATGTGAAGAACTATACAAAGGTTCGAAATATATTTAAATGACAAAATTATATGATGAGTAGATGGAGGGGGAATGGAACCCACAACCTCCCTTGCCCAACTCCAAAGCCTTGCCAATGCACTACAAGCACATATGTTGAATAGGGAGGCCCCAATATTATATTTAAAGCATAATGTTGACCAACAGTGGAGAGGGGGGAGCCAACCCCCCTCTCCATATGACCACCAAATGGAAACCATGGGCCATTGCCAAGTATAAGCATGATTAGTGTGTCATTAATCTAGGATTATCCTTAATTAATCCATTGATTAAGTTAGCGGTAATTATGGTGGAGCCAACAAATCCAAAACCACCACCAAACTTGGCAGAATTAATTAGAGTCTGTCTAGATTTAGCAGATGTTTTCTAGGAAAAACTATTTGAGTCATAGCTTACTCAATTTTCGACCAAATTGAGATAAGAAAAAAGTGTTCTTAGCTAATTTAGACCTTTTGAACACATTGGTGCAGCTATCAAGAGTCATAGATCTTTGTAAATATCATTTTTGTCACATTGAGCTAATAGAGAGGCCCAAGCCATGGAAACTGGACCAAGGAGATGTAGCCTAGGAGGGGTGAACGCCTTCATAAAAACACTATGTTAATGTGTCCCTTTGATTGTTTGTTGTGTTTTACATGTTTGTTGTTCATTATTCATTTTCAAAGCTATTTTTCTCATGAATGTCTTCTTTAACTTAAGGAAATTTACCTGTTTGTAAGCACCAACAACTAAGGAAACCTCAACACCAAAAGCAAGAGTAAGCACATGTTTATTAATCTATAATTGTTATTAGAACAACAAAACTAATCATACAAATATAGATCAAGTTGGTATCAGATCCCAAGGTCGAATTTCTTGCTTTCTTGAGTTTGTAAAATTAGGATTTTAATGGTTGCAAAATTGTGATGCTTATAAGGTTAAAGTTGCAGAGAGGAGAAGGGAAGCTATTGGTTGCAAATCCTGAGGTATTTCCCAGAAGAAGGAGAGCCACAAAGCCACAATCTCCACCACCCAAAGTTCCAATTCCAGCTGAACTTGAAACTCCTCAAGTTTTGCCTTCAACTGAGATTCAAGAGGTACAATCAGTACAAATTTCAAAGCCTGCATCCATAGCCATTATGTCTGGAGAAAGAGAGCCTGAAGGTCCCTCTTTAGAATAGGAATAATTCAAGAAGATTTCTATACTTTGATTGATATGGTTAAAGTCCTCTATGAAGAGTGGAACACTAGAATGATTGGAGAGAGTTCTAAACCTCCTCATGGAGAAGGAAGCTCAGAGGACAAAAAATATGAGAAGAATAATTCCAAAGGGAATGGTGGAAAGCCACCTCCATCTCCACCATCCTCATCATCTTCCTCATTGTCTTCACCATCTCACACATCATCATCTTCCACTACCACCACTGCAACTTCCCATACTCATTCTAAAACCCCGAAAGGAAAAACTCCATTACTGAAATTGCAGAAAAGTTGGACAATTGGATTCGATAATTAGAGGTATACTGCAGAATTCAGAACCTTCAATAATATAACATAAAGATCCAGTTGGCTTCACTTAGGCTAGAAGGAGCTGCACTAGTTTCGTGGGAAGCAAAGACTCAAGAGGTAATGAGAATCCATGGTAAGATATCCATCACTTGGGTTGAATTTTTTTTTGCAATTAAAATACAGTTTTGTCCTTTAGCCTATATGCAAAAAGCCATTATGTGTCGGAAGAATTTTAGGCAGCTTAAAGGCCAAACGGTCCAAGATTATACACAAGAGTTTAGAAAAAGGGCTTTGTTATTAGGAGTGAATTTGAATTCTCAAGATACACGGTTGAAATATATTGGGGGTTTACATTTGTATCTTAAACACATTATTCTTATGTTCAATCCAACTAATTTGGATGAAGTATGTGCGCAAGCCATCTTGAATCTAGAGGAAAGCATGGAAAATTTTAGGGGCTAAATTAAGGGGTTTTATATTTTTATTGGGCGAATATTTTGTATCATAGTAAAATGTTACAAATTGCCTCAAATTTATTTTTAAAAAATTAGGTATGGAGGTTAGCCCACCTTATTTAAAGGAGAGGTGTTGAGGGTTTTTATCCCCTAGGGCTTTTGGGTGGAACCCTAGCAGACTGAAAGTTGTCTAAACAAAGAAACATGCACACACACAGCCATTATGCTAGCAAAAGCTAATTCTAAAGTAAAGAAGGACGTACCTCAGGTCCTACATTCGGGTAGTTCCTCAAGGGTCCAAACCCTTCTTCACGTCCCTTCCGCTCCTTTTCCCTGCAAAACCAACAATTCCAAAGAATGCAGCAGTATATGGACAAAGATTTATACAAAAATCATCTTTATGTTATACAAGAAGGAAGTTAGTTATGAACTTTTAGACATCCATTCATACATGAAATTCAAATATGAACATCATAAACATAAAGAAGAAGCATATCGGGAATCAAGACGTGTTTCTTTATTATAGACAAATAGAAAGTACAAAAAGAGTAATATCACTTGAGCAACCTTTGCAGGCTCCAAGCTTAGCCTCCTTCTGGATCTGTCCCGCCTCAAGCCTCTAGCATATCTCCTTCCAAGGCTCACTCCATGATGCCATAACTAAGGGATGAACATCAAATCACAAGGAAACAAGGGTTTCCTATACAAATGGGGGAAGTGCAGAAGGCACAAGGGTCTTCAGACCCGATCAGGGGGAAAATCTCAGTATAATAACCTTTCTCTCTCTTCTCTCCTCCCTCGGGCCTTCCCTTTGATGTCTTTTTATACCAATTCCAAAGTAGATTTTTAGTTAGGAATTGGTTGGGAACAGTTGAGGCCACGGGCACTAACAGGTGATCAGCAGGTAAAACCCGCGATCTCTGCCCAAAAAAAAGGAGTTTTATATTTTTTTAAGTGTTTTAATACATATACGCTGGTTGGGTATATACGAACCCGCATATACACGCGTTTAACTCAGGGAAATGTCGTGTACAGGGAATAAAACACTGTTTTTTAGATTTTGGACCAGGTCTGGAAGGAAGGGTTGCCCTAGGCCATGAGTGTAGCATCACAAACCATAATAGTGAGATTTGGAGCTATAACAGATGCCCCCTAATATATGAGGTCAGAAGGGGTACATGATGGCCGAAATATATTAAGAAAGTACATGGAAAGGAAATCTGCCAAAAGTCGAGGAGTACTTCACCAGAATTAAGCCTGCCAAGCCACAAAAGAAGATCAGAAAGAAACACCATCTGAGGCGGGCATACCCATGCTCAAAGAAAGAAAAGCATGTCCGCATATCAAGTACAAGTGGATCCACTAAGTATACAAGTATAAATGACTGGAAAATACATAATGGATCATCTGATCGTGATCGAACAAGTACATGTCTGAATATCACATATAAAATTGTCAATGATGCTGAAAGATACAATGGATCACTGATATCAAAGACTGATCCCAAAAGGTACCAACTGAACATGATGGAAGAGGATGGTACTACACTGCAAACTCAGGTTTCAGCATATAAAATATCGCCATGAATGGCTGCAACATATAAGATGGAGTGGTATCAACTAGCAGCACCAGGAACAACTGTCAAGTGAACCAATGAATGCCGATACAACCTGAGGTCTTCACCGACCGCCGTGGTACATATCTACACCATGGGAATAAAGGATCTGAAGTCGACCATGTGAGAAATCATTTGATTACCGGTCATTGATGTATACCGTTAACAAACGCGAGACTACTCACCGATAATGATAATGAGTGTCAGAGTACCAGTACAACAACTAAAATAAATGAGTTGAAGTCGAACAAACAAACCTATAAGAATCTATCGATCAGGAGACAATGAGGTCCCACTGTCATAGTGAAGGATCTTGCTACTAAATGACTGCAAACCCCAAGGTACTGCAAAATGGACTCTAGATCTTTGCCCCAGAGCAATGAGTCGGAGTCGATAGGGAAAGATCCGCTAGAAGGAAGGCATTAAGGCATCCTTCATCAATCTAGCATGAGTGTAACCCTTAGGCCAATAATGTGGAAGGAATCGGACGAAAAAATATGTAGTAACTGAACCGAAGTACGTTTCTGGTGTACACAAGATGTAGCTAGCGCACGGTAGAAACCCTCTGAACCCACCAATAATGAAAGCTGACACAGAGGTGAGGTATCCACCAATAGGGTCAAATGGAAACCAAGGTACTGCACGAATCCCAATGTGTGATAATGTAATCTGACGTTGAACACAAGGGAAACCATGTAGGTTTTAACCCCGTACAGAAATTACCTGCATACAAATTCTAAATCACAGGAAAAATAAAAATGCGAGAGCATAACACATAAAACACATATACACAGAGATTTCCCACTGGATCTCTAAACCGAGACTACCAGCTTGATTTTTCATTATATTCCTTTCAATGTTACAATACATATTTATACATGCCGAAGCATCCAATACCATGGACCGAAAACCATCGCGTCCAAAACTGTGGACCGAAAAACATAGGTAGGTTCGCCCAACCTAATATAGGGCCCAAAAAAAAAAATTCTCAGGGCGCTGCCCCGAACCCCGTAGAGGAGGGCTACCCGCCCCCCTCAAACCCCCCGGACAGGGGGGGCTGCCG
>APFE030934380.1:0-14628 GCA_000404065.3 Pinus taeda | reverse complement strand
TTGATCTATCTTTTCTATCCTTTTGTGAGATGGTTTCATAACAATAAGTCTTCATATTCATGCAACAAATAAAAAATTTTCTTAGTTGTTTTCTCATCCCAATAATCTCCAATGGATGCCATCTTAGGTTTATTTTCTAAGCTAGTGTTTTGCTTATGCAACTTTACTGGGAGCAAATGTGTAGCGTCCTTTGAAGGGCCCTCTTGAATATCTTGCTCTCCTTCCGTTTCTTGAAATGTCATGTGTCTACGTCCTTCCAAATCATCCTCCTCCAGATCCGTGTTAACGTTGAAACAGGACATGAATTTTGGATACCCCGTTTCATAAAAATACTATAGGAATCTTTCATCAACGCATCCTTCCCATAGTTGTCCCGGAGTAAACAAGATCCTTTTAACGGCATACAAGGTTTCAGTCAAGCGTCGATCACTATCTTTGAACGAGAAATTGATGCTGAATTGGTTAGCCATAACATCCCAACCTACTATTTGTCTATGAATTTCCTCCTGTATATACCATGCTTGTGGAATTTCACCCAAGGTATGTATGAACATGTGCACCCAAAGTTCCTTTGGTACTTTCTCTTTTTCCCACTTCTTTGTTCAAATTTCTAAATGTTTCCGAGGATCTAAGTTTCCTCTATACTTCACCTTCTCATGCGGCCGGTCTCCTTCATGTCTAAATATTTCCCTCATTTTTGGCTTGATAGTCTCCCATTCACAAAAGGTGTTGCGATGCGCTCCCCTCCACCTTGCTGGGGTGGCTTGTAACGCAATATCTAATAGCCAGACCTTGTTATTTTTCCTTATAGTTCTATCCACATTATTAAAAAAAGTGTCTACTTATTCGATGCCATGAAAAGTTGCATAATTGCTTACCTCTCCCCCAATCCAGTTTACTCTACATATCTTGGTGCAACGTTTGGTATCAACCTCGTATCCTCCTTGTTTCCATACATCCAAAGCGGCTTCTGAACCATATTCTGAACTTTGTATGCTCCTCCAACTGACCAATCCTCTTATTGTGGGATTTATGTAGTCCTTTATTTTTCCTGTAGTTAACCTGTACAACTAATCTAGAATTTCAGGCTCATCTCGATCATCCATAGGTTTGGTGAACCTTGGTCACTAATATGGATCTAGCAGTTGTATTATCCGCATCCCTTATACTTAAAAAATCATGAAATCCTTCTTCAAATCAATGATGGCATAGTTTTCATATTCCCAGTCGATACCAAGGAGTGTTGGGTAAGGGTCCTTATCACCCATTATATCTATTACTTCAAATTCAGTATAAGTTCTTAACACTGCCACATCGACTTCTACATCTTCCAACCTACCGATGGGCAAGATGCAATACTGGTTTCCTATCCGCAGTTGGATTGGTGAATATTTAAGTTGTGGCGTCCCCAACGCTTCCCATGTTTCTCTGGGAAAAGTATTTACATCAGATCCCAGATCTAACATTGTATATTTAATCTAAAATCCTGCAACTTGAGCATCGATCTAGAATTCTCTACTGGTTATTTTCTTGTTTCGTCGTATCCTTCTTGAATGTATTTCAGGTATGTTTGCTAATATTGTTTCTCCTTTCTCTTCTTCTTTCGGTAACATTGCTTTCATATTCCAATGCAACTCCTTTAACATCTGTTCATTATCAACAATTTGCAAGAATAGCCTAAACCATTCTTCAATTGGTAGAGAGTTAGCAGCTATTCCTGAGTCCCATTTCTTGTCTCCTTTTGTCTTTGTTAAACCATCAAACAACTTGGTCGCATTCTGATAGTATTGTTTTTGTTGGGTGGGGTTGTATGACTGCATTGGGGATGCTACTTGAACAATTGAAGGCTGGTCTACCATACCCAGATAATCCCCTGTCTTCTTACCCCCTATGGTAACTATTTTTATATTAGTTACTGGAAGTGTGTCATTGGTTCGTGGTTCTGTGTTAATCAAATTAGTTTCCCTCTCTCTGGTTCTTTCTTCCTATTTTTCAATCATCCCGGGACAATATTTTGTGGCATGTGCATTGACCCGACATTGTGAGCTCCAAGGCCTTCTTGGGAGCGGACAATCTTTGGTGACATGTCCCTCCTGATCACAATTGTAGCACCTTACGGGTCCTCCACCCCCTGTTCTTCCTCCTCTCATACCTCCTCCTCGTCCTCCATGACTAGTTTCATTGATTATGAATGTGGACCTGTCTAGTCGATCTACTAAGGATTCTAACACTTGGCACTGATCAGTGTGGTGAGTCATGGATGCAAAAAACTCATAGTAACTGTTGTTGGGTACATTGGAGTACTTCTGCAATATTGGACATACTTGTGGAAAATGTCCATAATTCCTACATATTTCACAGTAGTCTTGCGTGTTTCGGCCTGGGAAAGCTCCTTGCGATCCCACCACCGCAACTCCTACTGTTTGCGGGGTCCCTGGTGACCCTTCAATGCGCACTAAACTATTTGTGCCTCTCAGCCTTGGGCATTCAGTTGCCACATGGCCTTCTACCAGGCAGTGAGTGCGCTATACATTAGGTCTCACTGGTCGAATTGCCTCTATATATTTTAATTTCTCTGTTAGATTAGAGATCTAATTTTGGAGGCCCATGATCGATGGGTCTTGCGATCCCATCCCTCCCTGATACTCGTGTGGGTATCCTGCCATGGATTCTATGCGCGATGCTTTCTGTAGGGCATCTTGGAGAGTTCCAATCTTCTATTGCAACAACGATGTCCTTGTAAGGGTTAGGAGCACTTTAATGAACCAATCCCTCTGGTGATTAGGATCTATGGTATATCTTAGATTCCTAGTAGCATCTTTAAACCTTTGCATCAATTCCAAAGAAATCTCTTCTTCCTTTTGCTTAATCTCTCACAGTTAAAATAGTCCTTGCTGATCTGTTTGTGGTACCTTGAATTCTTGAATGAAGCCTCTCTTGATGACATCCACAGAAGGATTCTGATTCTGATCTGCCCATTTGATAAACCACCTTAGAGATCTTTCTCTTAATATAGTCTGGAACTTAATCGATTTTACGTTATTTGGTGTTTGGTGGGCTCTCCATAAAGTTTCACATAGGTGCTAATGTTGTTCCACATATTCATTCCCTCTACCAACGAACTTTGGATATCTAGTAAAGGATCCCCCCATGTTGGTTCAAGCATGTGCTAAGAGCATGAATCCTTGGTTTCCAAGTTGTTGAGATCCTTGCAATCCTAGGTTACTAACACTACTAAGCCCACTGCTATTAGATGTATTAAAGTTCGTCTTATATTTTTCATGCACATTGTGTACTCGTGTCACTTAAATTAAATTAGCAACAATTTTATTATGGTTTTTGTAAAGCACCACGGGAAGGTCAGGGTGAACACTACCAAAACTTTGGGGATTCTGCTACTAAACTTTATTTGACGTATCCTCCTCAGTGAACAATCTTCTCGTCACATCGTACATCTCACCTTCCATCTCCTCTTCGTAATTGTCGTGAGTTCTTCCTTCCAACATCCTAACCACAACCTATGAGGGAGACTCCCTGTTATTCCCTTGGCTCCTACCTATCTGGTTGACATCCCTCTCTTGTTCTGCATCCTTTTCCATTTTATTTCCCTCTTTTGGGCTTTCTGACACTGATCCTGCTTGGTGGGGTCCCATACATCTCTTCTTCAACTCTTGTACTGCTCTTTCCTTCCACTTTTCTGCTAGTAGTGCTCTCCTTTACACCCAGATATCTCTAGCTCTCCATGATCCTTCTATATCCATTTCTTCAGCAACATCTACATTTCCCTAGACAATAGCATTCTCCCCTTAGGCCCTTCCCCCAGGATTGGGGTTTTACACTACCATATTTTCTCTGGGTAAAGTTAACAATCATTCCTCCACCATCAACATCTTAATCCATAAGAACACTTCATTCACTAACTTCCCCCCACAAACCCGATCTAAACACCACATCTACTTTTGAGAAGGACTAATAGTTCTCTACGACGAACTCAATTACATACCCCTCTACGGGAGTCTGTACCCAGAAATCTACTTCTCTCATCAATTCACTATCCAAGTGTTAGAGTGTTGTGAGGTCTGCGGGAACCTAGTTGTGATGAGCTGGTTTAGTTCCTTCTAGCCGGCTCTTCATTTTTAACCTCCTCAACCAATTATATAAGTCTTCTGGGAAATTACACCAAAATATCTCGTAATGATCACTCGCAGCCTTTGATTTCAAAATTTATTCATTCACCTTAGCGATAGGTTGGCTTTGACGAGTAGCCTGCTCTGACACAAATCAATCTACTCGGTTATCCCGCTAGTCCTGAATCTCCTTCTTAAATATCCTTGATACCATATTCCAAACCACTTCTTGTGATTTCAAGTCTCAGAAATGGAACCATTTGTTGGCACAAAAATGTCATCATGGAAAGAACATGGGTTCAAGCACAAGGGGTTAACAAGGGTCTGTTGTAGTCTAGGACAATGCCGACATTTTCACCTTACCCCAAAGGGTAAGGAGTCTCACCTGAGGCATGTCGTGATCGAAACTAAGAAGGATTTAGAAGGATGTCGAGGATGAACGAGACATTACCCCATACACATATGAAAGAATACATTCATCACAACATGATATTGCTACAGTTATCATATTCATCCAAAGAAAGACCATTAATAAAAAATAAAAATAAATAAATAATAATAATAAAATAATAACATAAAATAAAATAAAAATAAAATACAATAAAATAAAATAAATAAAAAATAAAAAATTGAGGGGGTCTATAATTTAGAGCGATACACTTAAACACAATGAAATACAACTGGTTCATTCACTTGTTCATATTAATTCAAAGGAAGTTTCATTACAACATATATTCGGTATTTAGCGTGATCAGATACATAAAATACCATGGCCATAGGATGCGTTAGACCTCAGGCTAATCCTAGCTCTGACCTCTCTGCAACTTCTTCGGTCCTTGGATCCTATTCCTTTGTGCTTTTGGCTCCTACTAGATACCAACCCCTTCTTCATGTGGTCTTCTCCTTTTATCTACTCCTTCACTTCTCGTACTGCCAGTTTCATTTGCCTGTCTTTTCCCTCAGCTACTTCCTGTCCTCCTCCTTGTCCACTCGATTGTTTTTGCTTGCTCTTGACACCTTGCTACAACTGTCCCTCGACTACATGGTCTTGCTTCCTGCCACCTGTAATCCGTCTTAATACCTTCAAAACTTTCAAAATTCAAAACGAAGGCCCCAACAATTTCGTCTTATTTTAATTCAATAGTATCCTCACATTGTTCTCTTGCTTTAAGGGAGATGTTGTAGCAGTAGGAATGTGACCATGGGTTGTCTATTTGTTAAGAAATATTGTTTCTTCTTGTACTGGTTGAATATAATAACTCATAAAAATGAAGACGGTTATTGAAGCCTTGAAACAATATTGTGTGGTTGCAAAGGCTAGACATTGAGGGAGTAGATCTGTAGAGGTTGTGAAATCTTGAGGTGTCATGGTTCTATGCCCTAATTTACAAATGAATACATGAGTTTTATTACACATAGTAAGGTTTCTACTTCAAGTGTGGAACTAAATTAATAAAATATTGAGTTATCCGACATTAGGTACAACTTATTACATAAAAAATGGCTTCTAATTAGACTGTGAAATTAAGGAAAAAATGAAAATAAAATTTCTCATTGTAGGACCCTATTCGTTATCAACATTCTTCAAAATGGTTTCTTCTCTCACTCTCTTATTTATAAATCTTCATTGAATTGTTCCATATAGTTTCCTCTACTACAAAACACGATCTCCAAGCTGAAGGCCTTGGCAAAAACAACTTGGCCAATGCTTAAAATTTCTCTTTCCTTGAGTGTATGAGACATTGTCATTTTTGTCATGCATGTAATCAATGATCCTTAGGCCCCTTTGGTCAATTATTATTCGTCCATTGGAGTTGCTAGAAAATCACTTCATAAGGGTTTTTCCCCACGTCCTCATCAATTTAGCAATTATGTCTAACAATATATCAACTGCGACTGCTTCTAATATAATTATTTGTGCTTTTTTGTTTATTCCCATAGTATTGATAGTATATGATAAAAGTTTGGCCATAAGATAATCTCATTATTTCACAAAAAAAAATATAGCCATAAGCCAGTGGTGAATTAGAAAGCCACTATGACGATTAATGGATATAGCTTGAAACATTATAGTAGTTGCACTATTAAAAGTATTATTATATGATTGTTAAAATATGATATCTTTTACATAGAATAGCCTCCTCTATACATGCATGTTGATTTGGGGTAGCATCGGATGTGCTCTAGCCACGAAATTTGGTGAGGAGGTTGTGGCACATGAGATCTCCAATACCCAAAAAGGGTTTGGGCAGATTCTAAACAATTCATGAGATATTAAAATAATTAAGATTTTTAATGGAGTCCCTAAGTCTAAACTTAGGGAAAATAAAATATTAATGTGTATTAATATGAAACTGTGTTAGATTGGTCCAAAAGACATGGATCAAGCTAGATCTAATCTTAGCCATTAATTAGGGACTTAGCCTCAGCCGTTGATATGTCAAGAAAAAAAGCATAAGAGGAGGCTTGAGAGTCACTTGGAGAATACACGAGAGTGATCAATCATTCTATTCTCTAGAGCGGGGTTTGCTAAGAGAGATAGAATTAGTAATTGAGAGATATAGCTGAGGGGCATTTGAGTACAAAGAGGCATAGAGGCAAAGATAGTGCTAGGAGAGCAATGCAGTATCCAAGGAGAGTGACGCAGAGCTAGCAAGGGATCACGCATGGCCACTCATAGGCAGTTGGGAGCTGTGCAGAGCCTCAGAGAGGCCAACGTTGCTGACACAGAGGGCCAGAGGGCTGACGAAGGGCCTCATAGCGCTGACACAGACCCATCTAGGGTGACGTAGAGCTAGCGTGAGGAAGAGAGGGGCTGACGCAGTTCAGAGAGAGGTTGACGCTAGGGTTTCTGGGGTACATTTGTGCTGAGTAGATGCCGGAAGGATTATCTGGGGTTTCACCCAGGATATTTGTCAGAAACTGAGAGGTATTATTGCCAAGGAAATTATCTGTTGGGTAGGCCAGTTTCGACATCCAGATTGTACTATGATATTGCTTAATAAGAAAACCCTCAGATAGCTACACCGGTTTTCCCACATTGGGTTTTTCCAGGGACATTAGTCCAAAAATAATGGTGTCATATGGTGTGTTTGTTTTTGTTCTTTTAGTTTTTGATCTGTAATATGTGGAGCATGCACTAGTGTTTATTTTTAGTATTTACATTGTGAATAACTTGTTAAGGAAAATAACAAGTAAGCATAAATAAATCAGATAAAGTGCATGGAGGGTTTCTAACTAAGTAAACTTAGAAACTTCAACATGTTATCAGAGTGCGATTGTAGATCATAGGATGACTAAAGGACATCAACCGAGCATAGCAATAGCAGCAGAAAACATATGTCTTGAGGTGATAGAAGTTGTTTCTAGCAAAGTAGCAACAATGGGAGGGTGATGCAGTGCCTGTTTCATCAAGGGTGTGCCGAGAAGAGGGAAATCAGAAGCTAAGGAGGCAAAGGGAGCCTCACGCAGAGCCACATAGTAGCTGGGAAGGCTGACACAGTTGGCTGAGGAGGTCAGGTCGCTGGTGCTGGGATTGCGCAGAGCCTAGGAGCTCTCACCTTCAAGTTGCTGGGGTTTAGAAGGCTATGGGAATATTGCAGAGTGGAGATGGTGAGGTACTGTAGTCAAAACAATACCTGAAAAAGCAAGGCCAGAGGACTTGCTATAGAGGGTTTCTAACGAGGAACCTATATTAGTGGTGTGGTACACAAGAAGATCAGAGTAGGGAGAATCTCGACAATGACAAAAGGATTTCCAGGAGGGAAATCAGGATTTAGAGGGAGTCCACAAGAGAAATTCTAGATGGGAAGTAGAGACTCATAGGAGTCGAACAGAGAACTTCCAGGAGGGAAGTAGAGGCGCATCATGGCACTACACGGAGTAAGAGACCAGGATAGACTAAACGAAGTTGTCGTACAGATGCAGCAGTGGTAGTGGCAAAACCATGGGAAGTAGTACAAGATGCAGTAATGCAGAGGATGTTGGGCAGGAAGGCTTAGCATCAACACAGGTATCGATGTCGGATGATCATAGTAATACTTAGTGAGGAGTATTACTAGAGCACAGTCCTCTCTAAGAGGGAGTATTGATTTGGGGTAGCATGGGATGTGCTCTAGCCACGAAATTTGGTGGAGAGGTTGGGGCTCATGAGATCTCCAATGCACATAAATGGTTTGGGCAGATTCTAAATAGTTCAGGAGATATTAAAATAATTAATATTTTTAATGGAGTCCCTAAGTCTAAACTTAGGGAAAATAAAATATTAATGTGTATTAATATGAAACTATGTTAAAATGGTCCAAAACACATGCATCAAGCCAGATCTAATATTATCCATTGATTAGGGAATTAATCTCAGTCGTTGATATGTCAATAGAAAAAGTATAAGAGGAGGCTTGAGGGTCACTTGGAGAATACACCAGAGTGATCAGTCATTCTATTCTCTAGAGTGGGGTTTGCTAAGAGAGATAGAATTAGTGATCGGGATATGCAGCTGAGGGGCATTTGTGTACAGAGAGACAGAGAGGCATAGATAGTGTTGGGAGAGTAGCGCAGTAGCTAAAGAGAGTGACGCAGAGCCAACTAGGGATCATGCAGGGCCATGCAGAGGTAGCTGGGAGTTGCATGGAGCCTCAAAGAGGCTAGCGTTGCCGATGCAGAGGGCCAGAGGGCTGATGTAGGGCCTTCAAGGGCTTACGCAAACCCATCTAGGGTGATGCATAGCCAGCGTGAGGCAGAGAGGGGTTGACCCAGTCCAGAAAGAGGCTGACGTTGGGGTTTCTGGGGCAGATTTGTACTGACTAGCTACCAGAAGGATTATCCAGGGTTTCAACTACGACATTTGTCAAAAACTGAGAGGTATTCCTGCCAAAGAAATTCTCTATTGGGTAGGCCAATTTCGGCACCCAGATTGTACTTTGATATTGCTTATAAGAAAACCCTCAGATAGTTGTATCGGTTTTCCCACATTGGGTTTTTCTGGGGACAATAGTCCAAAAGTAATGGTGTCATATGGCATGTTTGTTTCTGTTTATTTTAGTTGCTGATATGTAATATGTTGAGCATGCACTAGTGTTTATTTTTAGTATTTACATTGTAAATAACTTGTTAAGGAAAATAACAAGTAGGTACGAATAAATCAGATAAAGTGCATGGAGGGTTTCTAACTAAGTAAACTTAGAAACTTCAACAATGCATATAGAATAGGAATGTCATTTTAGCATGCCTTCATTATCATTTTAATATATATATTTAATTACTTACTGACTTACCACTAACAATACTATCTACTCACAACACAATTATTAAAATATTCCACTTTTCCTTCTCTTAGATTTTGTACCAATAAATGCATGACAAAATATCTTCCACAATTCATCTAGTTTATAAGTTAACCTTTTTTACTTACAAAATGTCCATGTGCTTCATTCTTATGCAACTACATTTAACATTAATATTATTTGATCATTTGATTTTATCCAATATAAAGCATGAGATATAAGGGGGAACCTTTAGAGGGTAATAATCTCCAAAAATTAATGATGCAATATGTATCTACAAGACTTTCATGGCACTGCAATTCTTGTATTTTGTGGTAACTAAGGTTCGACACTAGCTTGTCACTTCTTCCTTCTTTCTCAGTGTTTTGCAAATTGAGTTTTTTTTGGAACTCATGGCTCTTGGAACCTCGAGATCTCCCACATCCCTGCCCATTACTTTGCTTCAACACTCAGTCTTTCCCTCCTCAACAACTAGATTCAAATATTTGCTTTCAGTTTTGAGGAAGATTTTGCCTTCCTTCACAGCAGTTGGCTCCTTGTTGTCCTTGGCCTCAAATTCTAGCATTGCTAAGGGTTTTGTGTCCTTTTCACCTTTATCAGATGGTTTAATTATGCCCTCTGTATCAATTTCTGGTGATAAGAGTGTCATTCCTCCCTCAATCCAGGAGGGCTCTTGTCAGGCGGTGCCCCCTCTATCCTTTTGCGACATAGTGAAATATGATTTTGGGAGTCTTCCCTTGGGGTCATTTCCTTCCTCCTATAGTGATATTGTGAACCCTATCTTTGGGTCCCATTCCTCTGGGATTCCTTTTCTTGAAGCTCCTTCCATTGAGGTCCTTTAGTGGTTGAGGCTCTAAGTGAGGAAATATTTTTCTCATAAGTTGGATTGATTTGTAGGTCCAATGGTTTATGGTGGAGGCTCGTAGACCTCCATTCTTAGATTTCTGAGTAGTGGAAGCCACTAACCTCTAATTATTTGAAAATCTTCCTTTTAGCAAGAGGTTTCTTTATCACAATATTCGACAAATTTGAAACCCGAGCTCTAATTTGTGATTTTGGTACATGTATCTCGGGTAGTGCAGGGTTCTCTTTGTAGCCTTGGTTCCCCTCCTTCAACCCTATTACGACATCAATCTCAACTGCTCGAGTTTGGGTAAGGTTCCCCAACCTTCCTTTGCATATGTGGAATCTTTCTTCTTTGACTGCAATTGGTAATATCTTAAGTAGATTCTATTGTCAAAGTGAAGATACAAAATATTACATGAAGCCCACATATTCTTGCATTTGTGTGGAATGGACTTCAGTAAAGAATTTCCTGCTAAAATTAAGTTAACAAGTCTTTGTTATTTATGGGTGAAAAAATTAGATTATGAAAACCTTTCTAATTAGTTTATAGCTTGCTATCATACTGAGCATTCCCTTAAAGGTTGTCCCAAAGTTGGGAAGAATAAATCAAATAAAATCAATCAAAAACTAAGATGGTGCGAGGACACCAATTCTAATCATTATACAATATTTAAGGAGGAACCTCCTCTAGTTATTTGTCATGAGGTAAATTTTATTAAAGACAAAAAAAAAAATCAGAGCCCAATATTGATCCTCTAAAAGATCAAGGAGTTTCAACAGTACAACAAGTAAAGATAAGCAATAGTGTGGAGGTTTCTGACACCATAATAAAAGCCAGTAACTCAAATGTTTCTCTAGATAATTCTCTTGGAAAAAAAAAAAATTGGGGTTGATCAACCAATTTTGGACATTGACAAGAACATTACATCAAATTTCAAAACCTCTGGGTGTGCTTCTCTAGAAATCAAAATAGAAAAGGCTCCTTCTTAGGTCGATCAGGCAAAAGTGGAAGATCCTTCTTCGGGCCAAAAGAATGAAATTTCTAGTAGAGGTCACTAAAAGAATGGTGGTATGCTAGATATTGCAGAAAACTTGGGTTGGACCCAAGTGGGAAAAAATATGAAAAGAAATTCTCCAAGGATATCGAGAATCCATTCAAAGCTAAAAATATTCTAAGATGAGAATGGGTTGTAAATATATATAGATTTTAAGGATCTTTTGGAAAGTTTTCAGTTGGAATGGGAACAATTTTCTTGTATCGAGGAGGTCTCTTGTAAGGATTTGGGTTGATCCTATGTGTTCTAACCCAAATCTTCAAGGAATTTTGGTACTTCTTGTTCTCGGACGATTTTTAATGGTTATGGGTTGGATCCCATCTTTATTAATATAATCTTCTTTACCTATTTCTTTAAAAAAAAATCTCCAAAAATGAGAATTGAGGACAATAATTTCTAGTGGTAACCTTATTTGATAGGTGTGCTAAATGAAATCCTATCACTAATAAATTTGAATTCATGTGGAAGATACTAAAAGTAATCAAAGTGAAAACAATTAGTTAGTTGATGTGAGGAATATACATAGTCAAAAAGACACTATATTTCAATTAAAAATATGTCCATTGTATATTATATGATCTACTTAGTGTCTATGTTAAATATGTAGCAAAACTATACAAAATGATAATACTAGAAATTTTCCTTATAAGTGCAAAGACATGTTGATAAAAGGGTCGCTATATAGAAATTAAGAATTACAAAAAAGAGAGTTAACATTTATTCAATTTCTAAACTAATACATTGCTAAGATAAACTATATGGATTTCACTGGCTCAAGGAACAATGATTGAGGGAGGAAATAATAACTTGGTGATGACATGAAAAAACCATAGTCCATATTCTATCATGTTCTAGCATTGTGCATATTTTTTTAAAAATTAAGCAATGATCGAAGTCTGGATGAATTTGAGGGTGACTAAGAAGCATGTTGTGGCCTCTACGCAACTAAATATGATTAGACAAGAAACAACATTGTCTTGATGGAAAACATGTAGCTAAGTTGAACTTTATAATGTTAATTTTACATGAAGCATTACACTGATATTTTACATAATTGTTTATATAATCTTCACTCTGTAAATACACCATCCCTAATGATATTCACATAGATCCCTTTTATGTGTTCTAAAAATGTTGAAGTATGTAACCTTAGGCTTCAATGTGTATCTCAAGAAATTATCAATGCATTAAGAAACATAAAAATATCCATTTGCACATTTTCAAGAAGTGTGTTGTAGCCAGAAGAAAAAAGAAAAAAAGAGTAAAAAAAAAGAAAAATATCCATGTGATAAAGATGCTAAATGGGATATAGGAAAAAGAACAAAGACATATGGAAAGATTGAGGCCACTATACTTAGGACCAAGAAGAAGTCAATAATGGATTAACTAGCAATGTATTTAGGTGAAAAATAGTCAATGGTCAAGTCAGGCTTCATTATCATAGTTCAAGAGAGGTAATGAAAGGAGCGAGACTACAATATCATAGGTATTACATCCAAGTTAAAGGGTTATCATGGTCAAACAACATGATAATATTGCACGACATATGTAAAAGGAATTGTTGATGATAAGATGAGTATCCCTAATAGAACATGATAGGATTCAAATTCAAGGTTTCTTTTAAACATTTTCACTTATTCTTTAATAGGTTCACATTCCAAAACCAAAGAGGAGACCCTTTTGTATGGTCCATCAAATTGGATTTCCTCATCATAAAATGTAGGTCTTCATCTATCTAGCACAAAATGAGTCAAGAGTATCTTTTCAACACTCATTTATCATGGCATGTGGGTCTCTAGCTATTTGAAGTCTTCGATATAGTTGGTCATTAATTTTTCTCATCACAATGTTGTTATGATTATAAAGATTCATTGAGATTTCATCGTAATCAATTTAGAGTCACAGTCTAGTAAATGTGTATAATTTACAATGCAATATTTGGTCACAAAATTCAAGGGTGTAATAAAAACAAATGCAAAACTACTATGAAAACTACAATTGGTATTGATACAAGTAAATATTCAGTTGATATCAGAAACTTTATCTTGCAAGATTTTTTTGAAATTTATTCAAATTATATGATAGGAAGTATATTTTAATGTTCCATCTAATATATGCAAAATCAGACAATAACTCTTTCATTGAACTAGACATACAAAAACTCACTCATTAGAGTTGAAGAATCAAAATGATATATGTTAAATATGGCAATAGAAATTAAAATTGCACCTAAATTAAAAGAAAAATAGAAAAAGGGAAACATATTATGCTACAGTGTGAAACAAAAAATATTTATAACAAACAAAAAGTCCAATATAATTAAAAACAAATAGAAAAAGACAAATATGGCATGTCTTAAATATGAAGCCTCATGTTGTATATTACTAAAATTAGTAAAACTTTTCATAGAACACTTATTGTTATAAAACTAAGTAACTATTTTTTCCTTTATATTTCACTCCATTTTTCATTTTTCCATCCAAAAATTCATCTATGTTCATGAAAAAAAAGCCCATTTTCACATCTTCTTCCAAAATTTTTACCACCACTGAAACTTCTAGTCCCAACCCATGATCTCACCATGCATTATCAAATATTTTGAATGCATTGCATGAATATTATTGTGATTTTGGAGGGGTATGTGTGACTGCTATAGGAAAGAATCCAGTCCTGTAGTAGCCTGCACAAACCCTATAGAACCATAGTTGGAGGCACTTGACAACACCAAAGTGAAGACTTAGCCATCCTGAATCATTTGGGACCATCTTTGTGATATTGGGCAACCACACAACTCTTGAAGAGCTTCTATAGGGCCATTGTTCATATCTAACAACAACATATCGATCCACTATTTGAAGAACCTTCATCACCATACTTCACCCGGTCAAAAACATATAAATCAAGGCCAAAGCATGAAGCAGCTAGCATGGAAAAGGGCATCTCCAAACATTCAGCAGATCAACCAACATTTCTGAAGCAGCATGCAGACATCAAGGCAACCAGAAACCATGAGGTAAGCATAGGTATGCAATAGTATTCACCTCTTCTCTTGAGCGTATTATGGTTAGTAGTTTGTTGTCAATGCTGTAGGAATTTACAGAGTAAGTTCCTCAGACAAAACACCAAAGGACACCGCTCACAAACAGATCACAGATCAATACACCAGTATTTTTGACGTGGTTAAAACCATCAAAGAGGGAAACAGTCCACGGCCTGAGCCAATGCGTTCACTTCAGGCAATTTATTAATAAAAGAACGAAAATTTACATAAGCTTCTCTCATGAACAGTTAACCTACAAATGACCCTCCATGCTCTTT